>WSFP011482166.1:0-16000 GCA_009831015.1 Picea engelmannii | reverse complement strand
AACTTCAAATGAAAAACTAACTCACATGCAGATTCTAGAACTAAAAATAAACTAACTATACTGTGGAAAAGAGACAGTGAATTGAACCTGTTGGTGGGCCCAACCAAGAGTTGCAATCACCCTAAAACAAAACCAGAGCTACTCAACTTATTCCATGCATAACTGTTTCATACCTCACGCTCCATAATTCATAAACAAACTCAAATCATTTAACAGAGAATGATATAACGCATAGCAAATTGTATTATCAAAATCCACATCACATAACATATCATAACCAACATTTCTTGAGAGCGATCTTAGTTTATATAGATCCTCCCAAAATAGTTTTGAACATAAGTGCATTAATCTAAGCGAATCTTAGATCCGAAAATGACTCATAGTCAGTTAAAACTAATTTCACAGCTTCATGACACGCAATGTCAAGAAGCATGGATCATAAAGCATCATAATAAACAGTTCTACAATTTCACTCTGAGTCATCACATTGAGTTATGACTCAATCAATCATATGAATCGAACTGTCAATCCAATCTGGCCATGTCGTGAAAGTCTTTGACACCTCCACTAAGTGCGAGCCGGTACTTGGTACTCATAAGTCTGTTTCAAGGGAACAAGTACCTACTCATGTCACGTTAGTATCAATATTAGTTTAAAATATCAAAATACATTAAAAATAACTTGAATCATATGAATACCTTGAATAGCTCCATTTAAGGCAAGAGGATGTAAAATGTGTCATGGTAAGGCTAGAAGGAAATGATACTAGATATGAAAATGGGGGTATATCTGTCATGATATAGGCAAAAATATGGTCAAAATTGGAGACTAACACATGTATTATGTTTAGAATGTAATCCATGATTCTTATATAGATAGTTTTTCATCCCACTGGATGTATTAAGGTTACGACACTATTTTCTTGTCATATTATTGACACAGTTCCTCCATAAAGAAATTGTTCAACAAGAAACCCTCTCTTTTCATTCCCAATACCATATGAAATGACCTCAACCTTGAGTCCACCTCAATTTCATCATTTCAAATATTCACCTAATATTCCATTGGGAATATATAAAAAATCATTCTTATGAGGCATTCCAAATACACATTAAATTATGTACATTATTCTATTATTATTTCATATAATATACACTTAGACACATGGATCAACATGTTGTGTGTGTCCTCCCTTGGCACACTTCATAGTTCCATTTGCATATATCCTTACATCACTTCACTCATGATTTTTCACAATCGTTTACATAGAATTTTCAAAGGCATACTCATATTTCCTTCTAATGATGAAATCAAAGAATCCCTTCTCATTATTCTTTCAAACATTTACACTAGATTTTTCTAAGGAAATGGAACACATCCTCCCCAAGTTATTATTCCATTGAGACAATCAGACCCTCTAACATGGTATCAACCATGCATCCATGGTACTACTCATATCTGGAAAGTACACATCTTGCCTCACAACCTACTTGATCATGAAATCGTTTTATACTTTTAAGCATGTGTGTGTGTGTGTGCATCACTTTCACATTTTACCTCATTCATTCAAATTTATTTGGTCTTAATATCATTCTTCATACCGAGAAACCTTATAACACATTCAATCCATGCACTCAAGCATATATAAATATAGATAAATATTTAGCATGCAAGATCATTTGTTGCACCTCTTTCCATGCCATTCACACACATGGACATTTCAAACTTCCAAATACTTCCTCCCAGAGACCTTACAACCATTCTTATGAAAAGTATCATAGTAATACTCAACACTATGTTTCCCTCCCTATTGAGATATTCCAATCATTCACATGGAAAGTCTCGCAGACATTTTCGTAATTATGTTTCCCTTTCTACATGAAAATAACCAAGAAGAAAACACTATTTCGTCAACTGATATAAAAGTATTCCACAACCGAGAAATACAATCTGGGAAATTTCCATAGTTCCCAAGGAAACAAGACAACCAATATAACTTCTCTTCATGCCTCAATCCATTCTTGGTCAACAAACCTTTTTATCAAGGGAATCATTTTTCTATATTCCCTCTCTCTGCTACTTGAGAATACCAAGCCATGTTTATATGGATATCATCCATGTCTAGGTATCATCCAACCCATTAGCCTTTAGGAGAATGTCTGAACATCCTCTCTCTACTAGATTCTGGATACAAACCCCATTTGTCCCTAGAAATTCCCCAACACTTATTTTACCAAATTCGAGATCAACATTTAATTAACCATTCTACCTTATCCTTATAAGGTAATATGCAGTCAATATCATCAACATATTTTTGGATTACTAAGAGGGGGGGGGGTGAATCAGTAATAGAGAAATTTAATCCTTTTTAACCAAATAATCCAAGTGTTATATCAATGTATCATTATAATCCAATAACTGTAGAGTAAATAAGCAATGGAAAAATGAACAATCATACACATACACAGTACACCAGTTTTTTACGTGGAAACCCAAAGCGAAAGAAAACCACATAATTTTTTTTCTTATATGTCTTGAAGAATTACATTCATTGGAAGAACCAACTTTCTTTGTTTTCCAGTTGCAACTGGAAGGAGGCTTCAACCCCCTTGTTTCTCAGGCTATAACTTGAAGGAAGATCCAACTCCCTTATTCTCTAGCTACAACCAAAAGGAGGCTACAACCCCCTATGTCCTCCGGCTACAACCAGAAGGTGGCTATAACCAATTGTCCTTGCCCCATCCAACTGCCCTGAAGTAGAAATAGAATGATGGAACCACTGTCACACTATCACTGTGAGATATACCATTGTAAACCTGTACCAATAAACCTGAACCATGCATCAACCTGTACCTCAACCTGTAATCAACCTGTATGATAAACAAATGCATCACCCATGCACCGATCTGTACCAAACAACCTGTAATCAACCTATACCATAAATAAGTGCATCCAACCATGTAACAAGTATGTACCAATCATGTGTCAACTACTCATCAACTATGACTCATCAATATGTACCAACATCATCAACTATACACCTCATGTATCTACCAACTCATCAACTACTTGTCTCAACCATGTACCCAGGATGTACCTTAACCAAAATCCCTCATCAATTTCATCATCCAAATATGATTTGTAAATATGTAATAGACCTAGTTTATATGATCATATACCTACAAACCTTCCTTAACTTTCACAACAAGAGACTAGTATTTTCATCAAACTTTTCTTTAGTCTCACATGACTAGTTTGGGATTAGTCAACAACCCTAACTTGACATAATCATAACTGTGTACCTGTAATTAATAAACATCTAAAAGTAGTATACAATTTTCGTCAATTTGTGTTATGCAATTCCTCTAGGTGTCACTACTTGGAACCTCTCAAAAAAGGAGTTATAGAAAAAATGGCATACCTTGCTGAATTTTGTCTTATTCTAGAGAGATACCTTGTAGAGCGTGCTCCACACGGAATATTTGTTGAATGGATCTGAAAATGTTACAAATCATACTAAAAACAATACTCTAACCAACACATTTTATCTTAGTGAATTTGGATTTGTTATGAATATGTTATGACGTTTTTACCTGAAACACTTGTTTTAGACTAGTTTCAGGACTAGCCACAAACCCTATTTTCCACGGAGTGTAACTCCAAAAATACAATGACCCATAAGCTTAATTGTCTACCAAAGATACTTGGATATGTTTCCTGAATGGCCTATCAATGTCACATTCTGAATCATTCGAGAAAAAAAGTTATTGCGAAAATAGTGAGATGACATGTAAATAACATACCTTAGAAAGCATCATCAAAAGAATTTATCCTCCCTTGAATTCCAGCCTTGTTTTCTTCACCTTCCTTCTAAAATTTGGCTTATATATCCTTTGGTTACCTCATTCAGCTATAGATATTCAATATGCTCAAGTATGATATAAAATGAGAGAGTCTTGCCTCTTATTTATACTCTCCAAGTAGCTTCCTTAAAAGTATCTTCTAGGTCACTTAACCCACTTCTAGGTCACTTAACCTATTTCTAGGTCACTTAACCCATTTCTAGGTCACTGAACCTATTTCCAGGTCACTGAACCCATTTCTAGGTCACTGAACCCATTTCTAGGTCACTGAACCCATTTCTAGGACACTTAACCTATTTTCCTCATTTTTAGAGTTAACCTTCCATAATTAGAAAGTTCTTCATTTCTTTATCATTTAAATATTCCTCCTTGACTTTGTCACCTCACTTTATAATCTACTTTGATTTTGTCACTTCACTTTATTATTTAATTAATCCTCCTTGACTGTGTCACTTTTATTTACCATTTAAATAACAATTTCTTCTTTGCGAGCTCTTTGACTTCTTTTACCTTTTGGGGCTTGAAGCCTACATATGAGGGTACTCCAACTTTGTAAGGCCATAAATCTCGAACCGTAAGGAGTTATGTGACGTCCCACATACCACTAGAAATGGAATGACATGTACTATCCATACATAATATTATTACCTGAAAATATATCAAAACTCGTACCATTATACATGAAACAACCTTGGTTCCATTACCCAAACCTTTGTGCTACTAGAAATCACTACCAAAATTTATTCAAGGGTTGACATCAATGAAAACCAGCCTTAATCAACAATCTCCCCCTTTGGCATTGATGGAAACACTCTGATAAAATACTGAAATCATTTCATGCAAAACTAAAGTCAAATCACTCATGCTACCCCTGGAACCATGCATCTGTCCTTTGCATCTCTGTGATGATTTCTCCCCCTAGAGTCATGCCTTTGTCCTCTGCATCTGATAAATCTCTCCTCCTTTGTCATCAATGGAAAATGTATCTTTCCATTTTGGGTTTCTCCCCCTAAATGAATTGTCCTCTTTATGGTGCTTCCTCATGTACATATAAGACATATAAGATAAGCATTGAAAATCATTCATTTTGTGGTAGAAATAACTCTGAGTCTTTGGTGAAGATACTCAAAGGCTTCCCATGGAAGTGGATTTGTAAAAATGTCGACCACTTTTTCTTTTGTTCCCACATACTCAACTCTGATTTTCTTTTCTGCAACCTGTTCCCTTAGAAAGTGATACTTGATTGGAATGTGCTTTGTCTTGGAGTCCGTCACCGAGTTCTTTGAGATACTGATGGCACTTGTATTATCACAATATATTGGAATGGGCTCATCATACTCAACCTGTATATCTGTCAGAGTTTGTTTCATCCAAAGAACCTATGTACAACATGTTGTTGCTGCAATATACTCTGCCTTGGTTGTAGATAGAGATACTGATGATTGTTTTTTTCTTAGCCATGATACTAACCACTCACCCAAGTACAACGCTACACCCTTGGTGATTCTTCGGTCATCAATATAACCTGCCCAATCTGCATCTATGTAAGCAATAAGAGATAGATCTTTTCCTTTTGGATACCATAATCCAAACTCTTTTGTTCCTTTGAGATATCTGAAAATTCTCTTCACTGCTAATACATGTGATTCCTTTGGTGCTTCTTGAAATCGTGTCCCCTGTCCAACTTCCTGCATTACATCTCATCTAGATGTTGTCACATATAGTAGGCTACCAATCATTGACCTGTATTGCCTCTGATCTGTAGACTTTGAATCATCATCTTTGCTTAACTTGCAATTGGTTTGTATGGAGTGATAATTGGTTTGCAATATTCCATTCCAAACCTCTTTAGCATTTCTCTGATATACTTGGTTTGAGAAATAAAAATTCCTTGGTTGCTTTGACATATTTGAAGTCCCAAAAAGAAGGATAGTTCTCCAAGTAATGAAATTTCAAATTTATTACGCATATCCTTTGGAAATTTCTGGATTAACATGTCATCATCACTACCAAACATAATAATATCAACATAAAATTCAATTAATAAAATATTACCTTGACTTACCTTGATGTAGAGTTTGTTGTATGCACTTCCTTTTCTGAACCCTACCTGCTGTAGATATTTATCTAGTCTAGAGTACCATGCTCCAGGAGCCTGTTTTAGACCATACAAGGCCTTCTTTAATTTTCACACATAGTCTGCATTCTCTGACAACTAAAATCCTTCTGGTTGTTCAATGTAGACTTCTTCTTCAAGTTCCCCATTCAGAAAAGATGATTTTACATCCATTTGATACACTTTAATATTTTTGGAGCATGCATAAGCTCAAAGCAATCAGATTGCTTCCATTCTGGAAATTGGGGAAAATATATCTTCAAAGTCGATTCCTTCAACCTGTGCATATCCTTTACATACCAATCTAGCTTTGTTCCTTATAACCTGTCCATCTTCATTCAATTTATTCATGTATACCCACTTTTTTCCGATCACATTCTTATCCTTTGGTCTTGGAACAAATTCCCAAGTGTCATTTTTCTCTATTTGATCCAATTCTTCATCCATGGACTTGTTCCAAAATTCATCCTTGTTGGCCTCTTCAAAATAGGTTGGTTCAATCGTAGATGTGAGTGCTAGGTGTGTTTGTTCTGGTGAACGAATTCTTCTTCTAGTGTCAACTCTTGCATCTTTGTTTCTGATAATCTGATCTGAAGGATGATTCTTCTATACTCATTTGCTAGGTGTCTTTGAAGGCACTTGCTAAGCTTTCTCTTCTTCTTCTGTCGAATTATCTTCATCTTCCTCTTCTACTTCCTTTTCATCTTCTTCTTCTTCTTCGAAAAGTTGTTCCATTGATTCATTTTCTTCATCCTTTGATTTTGGTCTACCTATTCCATCAATTGTTACGTTGTTGCTTTCTACAAATTTGTTCAATATCAGATTGTAATACTTGTAGGCTTTCCTTGTACTTGAGTAACCAACAAGTACTCCTTTGTCCACACGAGAGTCAAACTTTCCCATTTTTCCATCTTCTCTTTTGATGTAGCATTTTGTTCCAAAAACTCTGAAGTGTTTCACATTTGTTGGTCTTCCTTTCCTTAGCTCGTAGGGAGTTTTGTCAGTGTTGTTTCTGAGAATTACTCTGTTTTTATTGTGAACTGTTGTATGCACTTCCTATGACCAAAATATATCTGTCAATTTGGAATCCATTATCATTGTTCATGCCATTTCCTGTATTGTCCTATTCTTTCTTTCAACAACTCCATTCTGTTGAGGTGTCCTAGCAATGAAGAATTTCCTTTTTATTCCATGATTGATGCAGTAGTCCATAAATTCCTTTGAATTGAAATCTCCACCATTATCATATCTCAAGCATTTGATTTTTGAATCCATTTCATTTTCAACCATTTCCTTGTAAATCATGAAGTTTTCAAAATTTTCTGACTTATCCTTGAGAAAGAAAACTGCAATCATTATTGTATAATCATAAACTAATAACATAAAGTATTTCTCACCTTTTACACCCTTTGTTGTAGTTGGTCCAACTAGACCAGTATGTAAAATTTCCAATGGTCTTGTCATTGAATATTCCTTTGATTTGAACCTGGTCTTTGTTTTCTTTCCTTGTTGACAATGCTTGCATAAAGTGTTGGTTGGTTTCATAATCTGGGGCATTTCTCTGACTTCTTCTCTTCTGATGAATTTGAATGGGTTATCAAAATGTATGTGACCCATTCTTTTATTCCATAGCCAAATTTCATCTTCCTTTCCTAGACAACACTTTTCATTTCCAATTTCACTTAATACATATATGTTGCTTGAAGTTCTCGCAGTTGTAGAAATCAATTTTCCTGAACCTTCTTTTCTTATCTCATACATTTGTGAATCGAAAGTAACTTTATGACCTTGGTCACACATTTGAATCACACTTAGAAGATTATGTTTCATATATTCTACTAGTAGAACATTTTCTGCCCTGGTATTGTTGTTCCCAAATCCGACTGTGCCTTTTCCAATGATTTTAGCTGAATCATCATTTGCAAAGGAGACTGGTCCATCTTTTTCCTTTCGTAATGTAAGAAACCTATCTCTATCACTTTTCATGTGTTTTTAACTGCCACTGTCAACATACCAACTGCGTTTCCTCTGTGTATCTTGTTGAGCGAGTGTGCATTCTTCATTGCTATATTGATCTTGCTTTCTTATCCATGTCCTTTTCTAAGGTTCCTATCTGTGACTGTTGTTATTTTGTTGTGGTTCTCTAGGAGGGACTATCATTCTTCAATCTTTGGCCATGTGTCCAAAATTGATACATTTGTAACATTCCACTTCAGTGCTCAAAGATTCAAAATTGTTGTAACTTCTTCTTTGTGTTTCACTAGGCCTTCTTGGATAACCCCATTGTGTATGACTTTCAAAGTTGTTTTTGTTCTTATTGTTAGCTCTGCAATTCATAGCTTTATCTCCAAAATTATTACATGCATAACATAAACCAAAAAATATAGTTTGATACGTGGGAGTTGAAGAACTTATTAAAGGAGGTACGCTTATAAATTCTTCTTCTTCTTGAGGCCTATCTATCGGTTGTTGATTCTTAAATCTGAATCTTCTCGGTGGAGGAGTGTCCCTGTAATATTCCTTGTAGATCTTCATATCCCCCTTGATTGTTTCTGCATAGCTTTTTGGATATGTTTCTTGCTCTGTTGTTTTGGAGCTTGATCCATTTTATATCCGATTGCATCCAATTCTAGACTTGTCATGATGAGATTTTTGACTTCTCATAATTTCATCCAAAACTTTTGAGTTGTTCTATATATTTTTCTTTTGAACATCCTTTGTTAATGTGACAATCTATGCTTCCAAATTTCCAATGATCTTGTCTTTTTCTTCTAGCTGTTCTTTGAGTGCTTCTTCAATTCTTTTATTTTCTTCTATTTGAACCTTCAAATTTGTGATCATTTGTTCTAGTTCTTGAGTGCATTCTTTCTTGTCTAGTTGTACTTGTAGTTTCTTGTTTTTCTTATTTTCTCTTCTGATAACTTCTATGGCACACATTAATTCCTCTCGGTAGTCAAATTTTGCCTCTTCAATTTCTTCTTCGACTTCTTCATATTCTTCTTCAGAGTCTTCTTTTTCAGAGTCTTCTACTTCCATGAATAAAATTCTTTCTGTCTCAATGTCACTGACTTCATCTTCATCTAACGATGAGATGTCTTCTTTGGTGCATAAGATTTTCTTGAAAACTTTCTTTATGGTTCTTTTGCCTTTATATGTTTGTTTTCCTTTTGAGTAATATTCATCATTTCTCTTTTTCTTATACGGACATTTGTGATAAAAATGACCAATACCATTAGAATTAAAACAAATTAAAGGAATCGTATCTCTATACCTACCGTCGGTTCCCTTGTTCAGTATTTTGACAAAGTTGGCCACTTCTTCATCGTCTTCTGAGACGTCACTGCTGCTGATATGTTCTTCTTTTTGCCTTCCCTTTTGCTTTGAATTTTTGGATGCTTTGAAGGTTGCTTCTTTTATATCTGGATTTTCCTGTTCAGTTCTCATTTCATATGTTGTGAAGATTCCATGTAATTAGTCCATGCTTATTGAGTTTAGATCAGATCTTTCTTCTAGTGTTGATATCTTAGGGTCAAATCTCATAGGAAGATATCTTAGTACTTTTTGAACAATTATAGATTATTTGATTTCTTCTCCCAATCCTATGATTTTATTTACCGTTTCATCAACTCATAAAAAGTAAGATGCAATATTCTCATCTTCCTTCATCTTAAGTTGTTTGAACTGGCCTCTGTAAGTTTGAATCTTTGCTGCTTTGACTTTTGAATCTCCTTCATAAATATTTTGAAGTTTGTCCCAAATCTCTTTAGCGGATTTACAATGTGTAGCTTTGGTGAATACCGTTTCACTAAGACCATTCATAAGTGCATTTTTGTCTTTGGAATTATTTTGACCGAGTTTCACTTCTTTTTCATTTGTTCATGGAACTGCTGGTGTTGTGTATCCATCTACAATTGATTTCCAAATTTCAAATCCCTGTGCCTGTATATATGTTTTCATCCTTATGCTCCAAAATGCATACTTTTTTCCATTGAACTATGGTATTCCATTTTTATACAAGTTGTTTCTCTCCATGATCTACCTTTCAGTTTTTAAACTGATTTCTAAAGGAACCTTCTCTGATACCAATTGTTGGATTACTGAGAGGGCGGGGGGAGGGGGGTGGGTGAATCAGTAATAGAGCAATTTAATCCTTTTTAACCAAATAATACAAGTGTTATATCAATGTAGAATTATCATACAATAAATGCAAATTAAATAAGCAATGAGCAAATGAACAATCATACACATACACAGTACACCAGTTTTTTACGTGGAAACCCAAAGTGAGAGAAAACCATAGAATGCTTTTTCTTATATGTATTGAAGAATTACATTCATTGGAAGCACCAACTTCCTTTGTTTTCTAGATACAACTAGAAGGAGGCTCCAACCCTCTTGTTTCTCAAGCTACAACCCGAAGGAATCTCCAACTCCCCTGTTCTTTGTCTTCAACCCCCTATGTTCTTTGGCTACAACTAGAAGGTGGCTACAACCACCTATCCTCTCCCTGTCCAACTGCCCTAACGTAGAAGTAGAATGATGGAACCACTGTCACACTATCACTGTGAGATATATTTTTGTAAACATGTACCAATAAAACTGAACCATGCATCAACCATGCATCAACCATGCATCAACCTGTACCTCAACCTGTACCATAAACAAGTGCATTGACCATGCACCAACCTGTACCAAACAACCTATAATCAACTTGTACCATAAACAAGTGCATCCAACCATGTACCAAGTATGTACCAATCATGTGTCAACTACTCATTAACTATGAGTCATCAATATGTACCAACATCATCAACTATACACCTCGTGTATGTGCCAACTCATCAACTACTTGTCTCAACCATGTACCCAACATGTACCTTAACCAAAATCCCTCATCAATTTCATCATCCAAATATGATTTGTAACTCTATAATAGACCTAGTATATATGATCACATACTTGCAAACCTTGCTTAACTTTCACAACAAGAGACTAGCATTTTCATCAAAGTTTTCTTTAGTCTCACATGACTAGTTTGGGATTAGTCAACAACCCTAACTTGAAATAATCATAACTATGTACCTATAATGAATAAAGATCTGAAAGTAGTACAAAATGTTCTTCAGTTTTGTGTTATTCAATTCCTCCAAGTGTCACTAGTTGGAACCTCTCAAAAAAGGAGTTATAGCAAAAATGTCATACCTTGCTGAATTCTGGCTTAATCTAGAGAGCTACCTTGTAGAGCGTGCCCCACATGGAATATTTTTTTAATGGATATGAAAATGTTACAAAAAATAATAAAAATTTTAATCTAACCAACACATTTGGTCTTACTGAATTTGGATCTGTTATGAAGAAGTTATGACATTTTTACCCGAAACACTTGTTTTAGACTAGTTTCACGACTAGCCACAAACCCTATTTTCCACAGAGTGTAACTCCAAAACTAAAACGACCCACAAGATGAATTTTTTATCATAGATACTTGGATATGGTTCTTCAACGGCCTATCAATTTCATTCTTTGAATCATTGAATAAAAAAAATTATTGCGAAAATGGTGAGATGACTTGTAAATAACATACCTTAGAAAGCATCATCAAAAGAATTTATCCTCCCTTGAATTATGGACTTCTTTTCTTCACCTTCCTTTTGAAATTATTCTTAGATATGGTTACCTTAGTCACCTATAGATATTCAATATTCTCAAGTGTGATATAAAATGAGAGAGCCTTTCCTCTTATTTATACTCTCCAAGTAGCTTCCTTAAAAGCATCTTCTAGGTCACTTAACCCACTTCTAGGTCACTTAACCCATTTCTAGGTCACTCAACTTATTTCTAGGTCACTTAACCTATTTCTAGGTCACTTAACTCATTTATAGGTCACTTAACTTATTTTCCTCAATTTTAGGGTTAACCACTTTCCATAATTAGAAAGTTCTCCATTTCTTTATCATTTAAATATTCCTCCTTGACTTTGTCACCTCTCTTTATAATATTCTTTGATTTTGTCACTTCATTTTATTATTTAATTAATCCTCCTTGACTTTGTCACTTTTCTTTACCATTTAAATAATAATTTCTTCTTTACAAGATCTTTGACTTCTTTTACCTTTTGGGGCTTAAAGCCTACATATGAGGGTCCTCCAACTTCATAAGGCCATAACTCTCAAACCGTTAGGAGTTATGTGACGTTCCACATACCCCCTGAAATGGAACGACATGTACTATCCATAAAGAAGTATTACCTGCAAATATATAAAAAATCATACCATTATACATGAAACAACCTTGGGTCCATTACCCAAATCTTTGTGCTACCGAAAATCGCTATCGAACTTTCTTCAAGGGTTGACATCAATGAAAACCAACCTTAATCAACACATTTTACTTCTTCTGCTATAATGATATCACTACCAACCATATGATATATGAAATAACCATATCTTACATCCCACAATAGACTATATGAAGTCTATATGCATGGTCAATATTTTCCATATTCATTCCAGCATATCATCGTGCACCAAGCATTTTACCAATGCCTACATTGCAAACATGTTTTGACTATTTTCCTTTTGCATTCACTTACATATGAAATATTTTAGGTGAATAGGTATATACATTCTTGTAGTTGTGAGCTTATAAAAGTTCTCATATGATCATATCATTTCACCTCTTCCATGAGGACTAGAAACATTCTAACAGACTGCCTTTTATTTTCTTAGCTAGGTTATTGCAACAACAATTTTCATTCATTATAGGTCAAGTAAAGCGACCTTACAATTTTCATCAGTCCCCTAGGCATGACGAGTTATAGAAACATGGAAATTTTCGTAAGGGTCTTAGTCCTCATATAAACAAAAATCCTTTGGGCCTAAGAAGACCTTAACAAGAATTTCCAATTTTCATTGGTTCATGATCAGGTTCAACCATTAGTTCTTTTTAGCATATTCCAACTCCTGTAGGAGTAGATATCATAAAGAAACAATATCATCCTTCTACTACAAATCAACATGTAACTTTTTTATTGTAAGAAATTCCCCCCAAAAAATTCAATTAAGGAGCTTGTGCATATAATAGATAAACATTTCCAATGTAGAGGAACTCTTTCTAACATGCTTGTCTTGGTCTTGTTACAACAGTCCTGGGACTAGTTTATGTCCCATCCAGGCCTATTGTTGTAGCTCGGCCTGATATCACTCTGTAATACACCCAACCCATTAATTACCTTTTTAAGGGGCATGGTATTAAAAATTCACTTTTCCTTAATCATCTCAAAACCTCCTCTTAAGAGTACCATTGTCTTATGCTCATCGAGAGATTTCCAATCAGTTTCACCATGCTCAAAATCGAGCTCTAGATCAAACATTACATCCTATCAAAGGTTTCAAGATTTTAGTGACTACATTCCACCTCGTTTCCACATGGAATCCATGTGGCTTACCATCACCAATGCTATATGATGCAACTCTGACTAGGTGCTTTCCATATAGCTCATTAGACCCTTTTTATCAACTATTTACTTCGATCAACGACCCTTATTTTCTCTTGGGGTCCTTCCATTGTAATTCACCTTGTTAGGGGACCTAATCCACCATGCTAGGGATGAACTAATCATGGCTTCCAATAAAGTACACTTCATATCCATGTCATATAATTGTCTATATAAATTGTAGCTGCGAGCAATACACAATGGATCTACATCTCAAAATCATTCGATGATATTTGAATACAATACAATATGCATCGTCATGAAGAATCATCTTGTGGCCAGATATGAGGGTTTCATAGCTAGAGAAACAACTTCAAGATATTCAATAGCTTATGTAGGAGTATAATAAGAGTGTAAGACTCACTACTATGAGGTCTTCGACAAGTCGTCGAGAAAATACTGGAGGATCTCGATGATTAGGAAGAAAACTTCATCGATTTTGAATCCGGACTTGACATGACTTACGTGATGGATGACTCATGAAATTCAAGAGATAAGATGTAGAATGGATGACTCGGGTTGGATAAGACTTCCCTTGGAAAAATCATGAGAGATGATTAGAATTAGGCAATGTAACATTGACATAAGTCTGTGATGTAGGAGACACCACAAACTCTCCATATGTTTGGAAGAGTAACCAAACGAAGGAGGACACAAATTTATGTAGAAAGAACAAATTAATAAGGTCATACTAGATCCCAATGCTTGGAGAACAAACATAAGGATATTCTTTGTCCAAGGGTGACTATCTTTCTACCGAAAAAAGAATGTATATTTCTCATCTCATCTTTTTGGAATATTTGATTTTTTTTGTCTTTTTTCAATTTTTTAACAAGATTGAAAAAGAATAAAATAATGCTACATTACAAAGGAGGAACGAGTGTCACAAGAAATAAAACTAGTTCCAAGTGCATGGAACATACTGATGCTCGAGGCAAGGAGACATGTGTAGGATAAGGAAACTTGGGGGAAATTCCTCCATGGGTCAAGGTGTCAGATCGCAGAGGCAAAACGTGATGCAAGGCTTGCATATAAGGAATGCTTTAAAGGTTCAATTGAGAGAAACATGGAGTTGACAATAGGCCAAAGATGTAAAGATAAGACCCACAATGTGATTAAGAATGATGACAAAACTCCTTCCATGTAAATTTTTTAAGGAAATATCAATGGTTTTTTCACATTTAGATAGTCTAAAAAAACGCAAAAAGAAGACTCCAGGGAGTACATTTTTCGCAATTAGTCCAATCGGCTCAAAAAAGGGATAAAATTTCATCGAAAGGACGTCTTTTCAAAACCATTTTAACGAGTGTGACAAAGACAAGATAACTCGGCTATCTTTTCAATTTTAAGGAGTTTGGAAAGACCTTAACTATGGACTCACATCCTTTTTCTAGCTTTAGTCTCCTTATCCTGAAAAAGTATAAAATATAACTAAGGAGAACTCTCTTGGTGAGATGAATCTCCCGAGACGTACCTTTTTTCACAATAATCTACAGTCTGGAAAAAGGGTTAAACGCATGCCAAGTAGATGTTCTTTTGGACCAATTTAACAAGTGTGAAGTAACAAGGTCACTCGACGATCTTTTCATATTTAGGGAGTCTGAAAAGATCTTAACTATGGACTCTGGGGGGTTCCTTTTTCGTAAGTAATCTCCAAGGCCTGAAAAAGAGATAAACCAAAACCAAGGAGAATGTTCATTTTTTGAAAATTTAGTCCCTTGAGCCCGAAAAAGGGTTAAACTTATGCAAGAGAATACTCTTATAGTGAACCAAAGTTCCTAGAGAATACCTTTATTCGTAAAATTAGTCATCTGGACTGAAAAAGGGGTAAACTACCGCCAGAAATATGTGCCTTCAAATTCGAGTTTAGCAAGCATGAAGTGCAACAAGATCGCTCGACAATATTTTTGATTTTAGAGAGTCTGAAAAGGGATTAAAGAAGAATCTAGGGGGATACTTTTCTCAATGTTGGCACAGGGGTAGACCCAGAGTTCAACGCTACAATAGCGCACCAACAAAACCATAACTATCAACCCTTTCGACAACACCTACTAAGCAAATGAAGTATCAAACAAGGTAGAGGCAGGGGTGGTTGCAAGACTCAGGTGTCTGCAACCTTAGATGGGACACAGATCTGTGATTATAACACTTAGCAATTACCTAGCATAGATTACTCATCAATATTCAACCCTCGTGATACTTCACAGATAGAACAGAGCATCGCAATATGTAATTATATTTTATATAATCCAGCACTTAGCCACAACGAGATAGATTAGATTCACCATATCAAGAAATAAGCATATTACATACCAGAACTAATATTCATTCATATCTCAGAAGCACGAAGCATAAATAGATCTATCTAAATACATCAAAAGAACTTAGCAAAGAAAGAGACAAACACATCAGGTCGAGGCATAGAGCAAAACACACATATTTACCATGGTTCACCCCTACCCTAGGGCTATGTCCATAAAGTCTTCTTCCTTATTAGCTTCAGTTAATCAAGTTACAACACAGATC
>WSFP011482165.1:0-16000 GCA_009831015.1 Picea engelmannii | reverse complement strand
GACATCAGCCATAGAAAAATCCAAGTACTTAAATCGCATGGATGAGGCACTCGGAACAATTTGCAGTCTTATTTCTCTCGATCTCCTTTTTCATATATCTTCCTGTAAGACTCCCAATGAAGCCTGGACCACCTTGGAAGGGCTCTTTGGAAAATAGGATGAGATGAGGGGACACATGCTGGAGGTGGAGCTTCTCACATTGGATCCAAAAAGCTTCAAGAATATCTAAGATTTCTTTACAAAATTCAAGGATTTACTGCCACAACTCAAAGCTTGTGGGGTTGATAAATCGAAGGAGGAGAAACAAATTGTTCTAACCATTCTCTCCAAGCTTGATCCTGAATTCTCTGTATTCGTATCTACATTCCATACTATCAAATCCGCCTCTGGAGCCACTTGGAAGATGCCTTCTCTTGAGGACTTTATTGAATCCCTGACACAAGATCAAACCAAGTTCATCAACATGGGCACAATCAAAGGCCCAAGGGCGCATGCACTCACTGTGCATGATGGCAACCACAAATATCAGAAATATAAATATAAAGATAAACGGAAAGCTCATGCACATCTGAAGAATGAAGGGTACACAAAACCCTTCACCGATGGCTCCGGATCCAAAGGGGAAAAGAGAAGAAAAGGGGAGAAATGCACATACTGTCACAAAGGATTCCATTCGAAATCCGCATGCATGCAAAAACAAATAGATCTAATGTCTCAAATAATTCAGCAAAACAACCTTAGACATCGCATCCCAGAGGGTTCCAAGAAGAAGAATCCAGAAGATCTGAATTCCAAGAAAGGCAATTCTAGCCATGCCTTGATTGCCATCAACTCCTCTCTCGATGCTTGGATCATTGATTCAGGAGCATCACATCATATGGATGCCTCAAAAGCAGTATATTATTCTTTGGATGCATGCAAAGGTCCTCCTATTCTTATGGGGGACAACTCTTCTATCGAAGTCACCGACAAAGGAAGGATTGAACTCACCAACGTAAGCTTCGAGAATGTGTTGCATGTTCCCAAGATTTTTGTCAACCTTCTCTCTGTGTATCAGATGATGAATTCTGGCACCAAAAAGAAAGTCATATTCACACCAAATTCTATGGACATTTACGACATGCAAACCAACTCCATGGTTGCTACCGATGAGGTAAATCATCAGTCTAGATTGTATACATTTTCAGAATTCATTGAACCTGATTCTTCTTTACTTCTTACTCATGCTGATGAAAGTAGTAGGATATGGCACAAAAGGTTTGGACATTTGAATTTCATATACATGCAACATCTTAGCAAGAAAATATTGGTTGATGGTCTACCAGACATCCATTTCTCCAAGGGAGTGTGTGAGGGATGTGTTCTCCGGAAACACCCTCAAGAGAAATTCGACAAGGGAAAGTCTTAGAGAGCCTCTGTACCTGTAGATATGATCCATAGTGACCTCATGGGTCCTTTTCTGCATCTCATCGATAGTTACCTCACATTTTACATGGATATACTTTCAGGAAAAAAATCCGAGGTATTTCAACACCTCAAAGATTTCAAATCCCTAGTTGAGACATAGTTTGGAAAGAAGATAAAAGTCCTCTGAACTGATAATGGGGGAGAGTATGTAAATCATGAGATCCATAATATTTTCCATGAGGCAAAGATTCAGTTGCAACACATAGTTCCCTATACTCTGCAGCAAAACGGAGTTGTCGAGCGGAAAAACAAATCTCTAAAGGAGATGGCATCTTGCATGCTGCATGCAAAGTCACTACCACAGAGACTATGGGCCGACGCACATAACTGTGAAACATACATCCAAAACAGATCTCCCCATAGATCTGTCAAGGATAAGACCTCCTATGAGGCTTGGAGCGGCCTCAAACCGGAAGTGACCCACTTTCGCATTTTCGGTTCACGTGCATGGGCCCGGATTCCCTATGAAAAGAGAAAGGCACTTGATCCACATAGCACTGAGTGCATTTTTGTTGGATACCCCAACGGTGTGAAGGGATATTGGCTTATTGATTTTTCCTTTAACCGGCTCATCATTGAGCGTAGTGTCCAATTCGAGGAAAGTGTCTCACATGTACCTCAGCAGCCGCATGCAAACACCTTCACTCTCCCACATGTCTGAGATGATGAACATGCACATGCCGACTCTTCTTTAGACGAGAGTTTTTATTCAAAGGAATCAGATGATTCAGATTCAGAGTCAGAGTCAGTACATTCAGATGCAGAGTCAGAGCATCTAGATGTAGTTGCAAAGTCAGAGCAGAGGCTTAAGTGGGCACAGACTACTCTTCAGGATGCAGGGGATCTCGTTGGTGATCCAGCCGATACTAGGAGGACTCGATCTGATTTCAAGGAGCGTCCTGTTGCACTCACTGCCACTGAACCATTGCCTTATAGGCATCTTTTCTTGGTCCAGTCTTCAGATCCATAGTCTTATGGCGAGACTACTGGAAATCCCTTTTGGGAATCCGCCATACAAGAGGAGTACAGCTCCCTCCTCGAGAACCAAACTTGGGATCTGGTTCCCCTTCTGCCTGGGAGGAAACTTGTCAAATACAGATTGGTCTACAGGACCAAGAGCGCAGCGGATGGACAGATCAGCAGATACAAATCCAGGCTTGTCGCTAAAGGCTTCCAGCGGGTTCATGGTATTGACTATGATGAGACCTTCGCTCCAGTAGCGAATATGGATTCCATATGATTGGCACTTGCCATTACGGCAGCCAAGGGATGGGAATTCCATCAGATGGACGTGAAGAATGCATTTCTTCACGATGATATCTCTGAGGAAATCTACATGGAGCAACCCTGGGGATTTATGCAAGACTCATCTTTGGTCTGTCGACTGAAGAAGTCACTTTATGGCCTCAAGCAGGCTCCGAGGGCATGGTATGCCAAGATGGATTCCTACCGGTTGTCACAGAACTTTGTACATTGTAAATCAGACCTGAATGTCTACATGCTCGGGACAGTTGATTCACTTCTACTTTTATTTCTGTATGTTGATGATTTTTTGATCGCCAGGTGCTCGAATTCAGTGATTGTTGCAGCCAAGAGGATTCTACATGACAATTTTTTTATGACGGACATGGGTCTGCTACAATTCTTCCTTGGACTCGAGATCAGTCAGGATGCATCAAGCATCAAACTGTCTTAGGCCAAGTATGCATGAGATCTCCTTGAGAGATTTCACATGACAGACAACAAGTCTGATCCGACTCCTTTCCTATCAAGAGTCAAACTTGAGGATGGTAGGGAGACTCCACTGGTTGACAACACACTGTACAAACAACTAGTGGGGAGCTTGTTGTATCTCACACACTCCACACCAGACCTCTCATATGCAGTTGGTGCAGTTTCCAGGTTCATGCAAGAGCCACATGAGATACATTGGAAGGCTGCAAGATGTATCCTTCAATACGTACAGGGCACCATCACCTTTGGGATTCATTATGCAACAGACTCTACATTAGATCTCATTGGGTTTACTGATTCCGACTGGGTTGGAGATAACATTGATCGCAAGTCCACATCTGGTTACTCACTCAGTCTTGGTTCTGGGCCTATCTGTTGGTCGAGCAAGAAGCAAGTTGCCATTGCTCTATCTTAAACCGAGGCAGAGTACATATGGGTAGTTAACATAACCATCCAGGCTATGTGGCTACAACATTTTCTCACTGAGATGGGAATTCAATTTCATCGGTCGATCATCAACTGGTGTGACAACCAGAGCACTCTGAAGTTCTGCAGAGATCCAGTTCAGAGGCAGTGGACGAAGCACATCGAGATCCACATGCACTACATCCGAGACTTATTACACGAGGAGATCATCGACTTACAATTATGTCCTTCAGCAGAACAGAGGGCATACATCTTCACCAAGACCTTCACTGAGCAGAAGTTTCATTCTCTACGAAGTCGCCTTGGAGTGAAGGACACAGTTGCCTAACAATTGTAGTTCTTCTTTTTTACATACATTGTACCTTGAGAGGGGTGGGGGTTCCCATGAGGTTTTCCCTCTTTCCTCACTTTATTTCAGTGTATCTTTTGTATTTGGGTACCTAACATGGCCTCATTTCCGGGACCCACTCTTTATTTTCACCATAGTGATGTTCAGGGGGGGTGTTGGAGTTACTTCACACAAACCTAGGATTTATTTTTCCTAAGGTTTTTCCTTGTTTATTAGTCATAATTAGTCATTATCCAATCTCCTATATTTTAGGGGAGAATATTCCACCTGGAGAATATTATCTTTCAGTTGACACTTCAGTTTGACTAGTTGAGTTGAGTTTAGATGCTGCATTGGTTTTGTCACCATGCAACATTGGGATCATCACCATGTTAATTCAACCTTGCCTTGGTATCATCACTAGACTGGTGCATTAGCCTTGATTCCCTGAGTTAACTCCTCACTACTCTTTGTTCAGTCATTTAACTGAATACTAGTTGACTAGTTAACTCAACTAGGTGGCAGTTCACTCCCGTAACTGTTGGTGTGTGTCCAGATCACTCTAGACCACCACTATGGCCCATTGGTTCACCTCCAGTGTGCACTCATTGAGTTATATAGAGTATATCATGTGTAAACTATTCATTATTCATTATGGTTAATGAGAATTCTTTCATTTCTTTTCTCTCCTTCTTCTTCTTTCTTCATTTCTCTCTGCAAATGTGTGTATTATTGTTTAGCTAGATTTATTTTGTGCAGGTTCAACACATTTACAATAAGGTCGTAACACCCAATGACATCTAGTTAAGTCTCAACATATTCATAAGCCATATACAATTATCACATCATATCATACTAAAAAGAGTTTTAAAGCATAAATCACATATAAATGTGTCTACCAAACAATATTGGATCATCTATACATTTAGAAAACCCTCAAAATATGTAATAATAAGTCTAGTAAAAAAAAGGCATTACATGGAGCATTCAACAAGTTCTAGTGTAGTCTAATGCCAACATTGTAAATATTTACAAGAGGGGAGATCTCACCCAAGACACCTTGTCAAGATTTGCAATAGGTGGATTACACGGCAAGATAAGAGTAACCATAATGACTTATGTTTAATCCACTAAATTATTCATTTCATTACTTATTCTATTAATTTGTGCATAATAAAAAGATTAATCCTTTATATATAAGATAACATAAAGTGTTAAGGCACAAGAACATGTAAATCACCCATATACAACATAACCATAACCATATTCAAAATATGGGGTATCCTATTACTTTGATCTAAAACTTCTAGTAGTACATCATCATGTCCACAACAAATAAGTAGACCACTTAATCTTAACTAACAACAATCAACCATTTCCCTTAGCAAATAAGTAGACCAATCAATCTTAACTAACAACAATCAACCATTTCCCTTAGCCCTTAAAAGTTTTTTTTTTTTTAATAATTTCATCTTGTGGGCATATTTGACCATGTCAAAACCTTTGTCTAATTAACTTATTCGGATACATATATAGTATCTCGAATGGAAAATGTAAAATACTAGAAATCTAGAGAGAAAAAATCACAAGAAATCCTTAAATAAAATGTAAGTAAAAGTTCAAAATGGAAAGGATCTCCTCCCAAGTGGAGTCGTCATTATGTGGATGGAAATTCCATACAATGAGTACTACTTGATCCCCACTAGCACATTGACTAAGTTAACAAAAGAGAATAAGAAATAAGGAGTCTTACTTTATCAACATGATCTAAGCTAACTTGATATAAGTTAGGAGTAGTGCTTTGTTGTTTACCTTGATACACTTAGGACTTTTTCTAACATAGAATTTCTCATTATATTGTATTATATAACTGTGTGGTATTATATAACTGTGTTCAAGGTAAAAAATATGTCTAAGACCACTCTAGATCAGTGATAAAATAGTATGAAACTAGCACGCAGGCTGATGCATAGAGGCAAGAAGCCCGAGACCCAAAATTGTCCCCACAAAAAAGACCAACCCCAATATTCATCCTAGAGTCATCAACTAAGACTATTGAAAGACGGAAAAGACCAAAAAAGGGGGAAAACTTTCTCTGATAGAAAGCTAAAAGAGGTTTAATAACAAGGTGGGGCCCTCATTTCCACCTTCCCAATGATTGTAAGTTATCTTTCCTTCTTGCATCAGAAGTTCTTGCTTGGATAATGCATTTGTCTCCTTGTTATAATCTTTGTAAATGTGAGGAAAGTTGATAGTGTTGAATGCTTTACTGAGGTCTATAATTCTATCCTTCCATCAATCTAGAGAGATAACCTACAATTTCCCTTTGTTGTTTAACCAGTCGATGACAATTCTTGAATCTCCGAAAACTTGTAATTATGTGATATATAACCGAGATGCCAGAATTAGAGTAACCCAAACACCCAATAGTTCTTCCCTAGTGTTAGTACCTGGTCCACAATTGAAAGTCCATTTATATGTCCTATGATCATTTATCCTTAGCACCCCTCCAACACCACTTTGTTGACCATTTATTTGAGCTGCTCCATCGAACCATCGTGGTGTCAAAAAGACTTTGGATAGAGACTTAGTGGGTCTAATAGTTTGTACTTTCAACTTTTCAGTGTGTCTGCCAGCTCCTCCAAGAGACCTGCAAACTACCAATTGAAAAGAAGAGCTTCCATTTTTGAATATGACTTTGTTGCGTTCCAACCAAACTTGTCAACTGATAATGGCTGGCAGAGAAGGATACATGGAATCATGTTTGTTCCAACTTTCAAAGAAATCAATCAATGTGGATCCCTCCCAAACAGAAGTCAAGTTTAGAGTTCTTTTAATACTAGACCACACTAGTTTAGTAAAAGAGCAACTTACCAACAAATGCTTAAGTCTCCGGATTCTTTAAACACAAAAGGAAAATACTGGTCCCAAACCAACCTTTTCGTTGTAAATTATCCCTAGTAACAATTTATTTTCCACAGATAACCAAATGAAAAAAATTATTTGGAGTGCACAGTCCCAGTTCCACAATTTTTTCCACCATCCACCAATGGACTGGTGCCAAAGTTTTGAAGCTAAGGCGCAGTAAACATTTTTTACAGTTAGTGTGCCCAAATTGTCACCCCCAGTCCATTTCAACTCATTTGATCTGTCTTGTAATTATACACCAGAGCCAATCAGGGTCCTTCGGAAAATATCCCATTTTGTTGCTTGATCTCCCATGAGACTGAGATCAACACTTTCTATACACTTTCTATCCACTTTGTTGATAGTAAGATTCTGCTACCTAGAATCATGTCCTTGCCTATTAAAATCGAATGACCAGAACCATGACTCCAACTTAACCAATGAGTTAAAAGATGAAATGACTTTAGAAGATTTCTCCAAGTCTGGGAATCCAAATTCCTTTTTTTGTGGTCGATCTAAGCCAGGTAGACACCGAGCAGAAAGGGACATATTTATATTAAATGACCCGATGCCAAATTCCTTCCTTCATCAAAACTCACCATAGAGTGTTTACCGCCAACGATCTATTGAAAAGATGAATGTTCCTTAAACCCCAACCACTGAAATGCTTGGGTTTAGCAATGTTCTCCCATCTGCAAAGGTGATAGTGATTTTTTCATTGCTGCCCGACCAAAGGAAAGTGAAAACCAATTGTCTGATCCGGTTGAGAACTAATGCTAGAATACTTTCCAAGGCCATCTAATAAACATGATGGCTCTCAAGGAAAGCTTTAATGAGGACATAACGACCACCTAGGGAGAGCCAACGTTTACACCAATGACTAATTCTTTTCTCAAATTTTGATATTAGCCAATGCCAATCTTCAGCCTTGTAATTATCGGGCTTTAGGAAGTAGCCAAGATATCTAAACCCTTCTAAAAGGTCTGCAAAGTTGTAAACGAAGATATCCTTAAAAGAGTCTAAAACCTCATGTTGTATCCCAAAATAGTGAAAAGTAGACTTTAGAATATTTACCACCAAACCTGTCGCTCTACAAAATATATTTAGAATTTCATCAATCACCTTCCATTCTTCAATCGATGCCCTGGTCATTATGAGGACATCATCCACAAAAAAAGATGGAGAATCTTGATTAGTCTGGAAACCTTTACCCCAATCATCTTCCCTTCATATGCACGTACCATGAGTTGATTCATATGTTTTACTTGCTATGATAGTGTTGATCATAGTTAATCTTTTGTTGTGATATCAGATGAGTTATCTATAATTATAAAAGTATTAATCTTTTGTTATGATATTAGATGAGTTACCTATAATTATAAAAGTATTAATTATATATAGGTATATTTCAATTGTTTGTTTACACATATAAATATGATATGAGATAAGGGTAGGATATCATGGTTAGGTTAATTTATGTATAAACATACTAGATTATGATTATACATGTCACTAAGGCACATTGTTACGAATCATTATGAGCGAATCTTGACTTTTAGCACATATATGCTTTGATTGTTGCAATAAATTTGTTTATGGATATATATTCATATTAAGTATGGATAGATATGAATACGTTGATCAAAATAATGTACATACTTTATTTAGTTTACATTCTTGTTTATAGAATGTGAATAACACTAGTTATATTTTGGTCACGAGATGTTTATAGAATGTGAATAACACTCGTTATATTTTGGTCATGAGATGATGAATGATGAGATGATACATTTGATGAATTGATGTGTTGTGATACAATGTGTGATAGAGATTTACATGAAAATCACTCTATGTGCCCAGAGCATTAATCTAGTAATAGACCTTGTAGAGCATTACAAAAAGCATGTAGAAAATTTGGCTTGTTTGGATGCTCGTTTTACTAGTGCATGTGATATCTACACATGCATGCCCTCACTTATGCACCACTAGCAGTATGTTAGAAAATACATTTTTGGTTAATGAGTTGTGCATATCTGGATGTTGAGTTGTGAAAATAAGTAAAGAAAGTGCATAAGTAAATAGAGTAATTCTATTAATGTGCAAAATGAAATAAGGATTAATTAAAAATTTATAATTAGATGCATGTAAGGGGTACTTAACACATACATGTAAAGAAGCACTTGGAAAGTGTAGTAATTAGGAAATAAAATAATACTTTATGGTAGTTGGGGTTATTTAGGAAGGAAAAGAGTAATTTGGGGTTTCTTTTGCACAAACCATCCGTTTTTGGGGAATGGTTTTGGTAGAGTGATGATGTTTTATTGTATAAGTTATATATTGTTAAAATTGTTGGAGTTGTTTTCATATTAGTATCCGTTTTTGGGGAATGGTTTTGGTAAAGTGATGATGTTTTATTGTATAAGTTATATATTGTTAAAATTGTTGGAGTTGTTTTCATATTAGTGTTAGTGTTAATTGTTATATGAGAATATCAAGAAATAATTGAGTAATTAGTTG
Organism: Picea engelmannii; assembly: GCA_009831015.1. Lineage (NCBI taxonomy): Eukaryota > Viridiplantae > Streptophyta > Pinopsida > Pinales > Pinaceae > Picea > Picea engelmannii. Next base: position 6,621 of record WSFP011482165.1, on the reverse strand, counting down.
AGATATGTGTTGATGTATGAAGACTATAAATATAATTGTTAATCTCTGAGAGGTTAAGATGATACAAGCTTAGTAAGTGTGAGCTCAAGGACCCTCAATTGGAAAATCAAGTGGTTTGGTTGAGAGGAGAGTCATCCTATCTTCCACTTTATTTGTTGAGTTTGAAGTCATTGATGATTATTGATATTGATTAGCTAAAAAGGTCATTCAACAAAAATTATATGTTCTCATTGTTATTTCTTTCCTCCTGCACACTTACTCATGCAATATTTTTTCTCTTGATTCTAAAAAGAAAAAATAGTTTACATAATTGGAAAATTTCTATTATATGAACGATTTATGTTGTATCTTTAAAATCTCAATTAAGGGTTCAAGAGTAAATTTTGAGTAATATAATTGTTAGTGGTTGGATTTAATTTTACCAATTTGCATTTCTTTTTTTAATAAGCCTTAAAGGTTAACATAATTATAGAGGTTTATGGTTTTTGTTGGTTTTGTCCTTGTTATTTTTTTGAATAAAGTAAGCTGATTAATAATGGAATTTAAAGTGAATATGGATAACATCAACCCTAAAATATGTGGTTGTTTCATATCAAAATTAGACAATTGGTATGTGAATCCTTTTAACTTATTGTTGTTAGAGAAAGAATAATTGACTTGTTACTAGAACAATTAACAATTAAAGAATAATAATATGGATTGAATTAACGTAGAATTTTAACAAAGTCTACTAAAACTGATTGTCCAAAAGATTTTGAAATTAATATATATAAATCAAGGGAGGAGAGCATTACACTGGGTCTAGAGAAAAAGAAGGGAAAAAACCTATAGAGTGCTCCCATTGAAGATTCTTGAAATTACTTGTTTGAGATAGAGGAGTAGAAAGAGGACAACAATAGCACCTCCAAGCAACTTGCTCATAGAACGAAAAAAATCCCTTCTACAACCTACAATATAAACAATAGATCTAGTCCAAGTGGAGGTCATAAAAGCCTTATAATCTACTCGATTGATTCAATGAGAGAGAGATTGCAGTCGAGTAACAAGATCAAATAAACTACAAGTGAATATGGAGAGCGATATTATAAATTTGAGTGATGGGATGAATCTGAGTCCTTTTTACTTGGTTTTGCTCCTCTTAAATCTCTCTCTAGTCCAATGGTATTCAATGTGTTCAATAATCCTCCTCTCTTCAGTCTTCCACAAGTAAATTGAGTGAGGAGAAGCAAAAGTGAAAATTAGGAAACTTTTTGAATATCAAGAAGAGAATCACATTATCATAAGTTTACTACTAACCAAATACCAAGATACCAATCTCAGGTGGAGGCATTTTATAACCTTTCAATCCTTCAATAGGTTTTACATGAAGATTTTGTGATCCATATTCTAAAAGATTCTAGGAGTATTCATGCTTTCAATGCATTAAAGGTGATCAAAGTTGGCCAACTCAAACTCAACATGCACAACAATCAAGTTTGATTGCATCAAAGAGGACTGCACAAAGTTTAACTTGTTATCAACATGTTTTCACAATTCAAAGGATTAAGTGTGTAGGTCAAATAAATCAATATAAGTGCATAATCTATGAAAGTTCTCAAACATTTTTCTAGTTGCATACTTGATGACCATGTGATAATGCATTCCATAGTTAGGACTATATGGTATATGCAAAATAAAGTATCATAAGAACAATGAGTGTTATATTCTTCTTCATCAAGTTATTCTCTAATGTTTCCATCTGATCTTTCTCTGGTTGCAATTAGATCTTCCTTTTGTTCTAGTTCTCCTTCTATCATGATCATTTCACACTTGTTTTTTTGAAATTTCCTATAGTATTGAATATTTGTTGTTATTGTGGCTTCATATTCTACAATCTGAGCAAACAACAACTCTTGGAATTGAATAGATACAATTATTTGTTGTATGTACCCACATACCACATGCATAACACCTACATGCTATTTTCCCTTCTAATAGGGTTTGAACATCAAGGTTGTTATTATTTTGGGCTTGGGCCCTTAATATATTTTTTTTTTTTTTTTGTTCAATTCCTTGATTTTTGAAAGATATTTGATTACCTCCATGCAGGTATCTAGCCATGAAAAAACCTTACTAATTTATTGGGTTGTTGGGACAATTGTTCTCGTAATGGTTTGAAGTATTATGAGTTCTATAGAAATTGAATTTGTTAATATTTTGTTAGGTACCAGATGTATTATAATAAATAGAAAATAAAAATATTGCAGCAAACACCGGCGAAACAACAAAATGTAGAGAACCACAACACCAAAAATGATACCTTTATTGATAGGAAGCAATGTTCACTTGCCTCTTCGAGGGGGAAACATCCAACAGATCAACACTCTATTGCAATAATTCTCAAGACAAGACTTTCTCATGCCTACTACTCTTATTTATATTAATTCTATCTTCTAAAGAACATTCTAGAGGAAGATCTTTCTAGAAGTGGAAGCTTCTATTAAGTCTTCTTACATTAGACTTGATAACATTATTAAATAGGCCTTATTAACTAATGTTGGCCTTTATTACATGGAAAATATATTATTCTACCTGCGTGAGGGGTTACGGAGGTTAGGTCCCTAACATGCCCTCCCCCTTGAAGAACAACCTTGTCCTCAAGGCTTGAGATGAGCAAATTGTTGTAGAATGGTGGTCGGCTCCCAGGTGGCATCTTATGGAGTTGTATCTTTCCACTGAACTAACACTTCATTGATGGTTCATTAACGAAGATGACGCTCTCACTGGTTCAAGACTGCTTGTGGCTACAACCAAATGGAACCTTCTTCATCCAAATCAGTGGGATTGGTTTGAGTTTGGCACTTATTTCCAATCACTTTATTTAAGCATGACACATGAAAAATAGGATGGAGCTTAGAATAACTGGGCAAAGCTAACTAGTAGGCCACAAGCTCCACTCGCGTGAGAATTGTATAAAGACCATAAAATTTGGGAGCAAGTTCCTGGAAGTGTTCAGCTTTGAGTGAAGTCTTCTTATAAGGTTGCATATGAAGAAACACATGGTCCCCTTCAACAAATTGACTTTCAAAACGACCCTAATCCACTTGTTACTTCATGTGATTCTAATCCATGACCAAATTTTCTTTGATGGTATGAAGAATGGCCACTCAGATGGTAAGATTTTTGCCAACCTCCTAAACCTTGGAGACACCTAACAAGTATGAGAGAACCTATGGTGGATTTTTCCCGTAGACTGCTTGAAAAGGAGTCATGCGAGTAACAATATAGTAAGATGTGTTGTACCACCATTCAACTAGGGGTAACCACTGAGCCCAGTGATTTTGTTTGTCAGATGAAAAACACCGCAAATATGTTTCCAAACACATGTTGAAAACCATAGTTTGGCCATCGGTTTGGGTATGGTAGGCAGTGTTGAGATGCAATTGGTTTCCCGGGAGCCTGAACAATTCTTTCCAAAAACTACTGGTGAAAGTTTGATCTCAGTCAGAGACAATAGAATGAGGCATGCCATGAATTTTGAATATATTATCCATAAAGAGTTGAGCCATTGTGGATGCGGTGAACAGGTGTTAAAGAGCACATAAATGAGCATATTTGGAAAGATGATCTACTACCACCTTGATGACTGAATTATTTCCTGATTTAGGTAGGCCAACAATGAAATTCATAGAAATATCCCTCAAAATAGTAGGGGGAATCGGAAGCGGTTGGAGTGTGCCTGGAGATTTGATTGTTTCTCCCTTATTGTGTTGACGGGTATAACATTCAGCCACGAAGGTACAGATGTCGTGTTTCATACCATCCCAGGAAAAAGAATATTTGACCGGTTCATAGGTTTTGGTAAACCTGAATGCCTAGTTGTGGGTGAAGTATGAAACTCAGAAAGCACTGTGGATTTAAGTTGTGACTATTTGCTTAAATACAGACAAACTTTGTAGTGAAGCTCTTCATTGTGCCAAGAGTACCCTGGAGAATCTTGAGAATGATGTTACAATTGTTGGATAAGGTGAGAAAGTTTGGGGTCTTGCATCCATTCATGGAGAACAACTTGGAGTCAATATGGTACAATGAAGGAGAGGGAAAAGAAGGACGTCAAATATCCACGACATGAAAAATAGACAAATTTTCCTTTTCATATATTGATTGACTCAAATATCTCTCCGAAATTTGTTTTCTAGTGAAATCCAAAGGCTTGCCATCTTGCATGAGGATTGCCCTAATTCCTTTCCCTGAAGAATCACATTCCAGGAAAAAAGTCTTGGTGAAGTCGGGAAGTGTCAGGACAAGAGTCATGCACATATCTTATTTCAAGGAGTGGAAGGATTGATCAAAGGCTAGACTCCAAGTGAAAGCATTGTTTTTAAGGAGAGCAGTGAGAGGTACTGTATTTTTTCCATAATTATGAACAAAATTGTGATAATAGCCCGTTAAACCCAAAAAATCATGCAATATCGTAAGAGTCTTAGGGAGAGGCCAATCCTTCATAGCTTCAATTTTCTTAGGATCTGCATGTACGCCATCCTTGCCGACAATATGACCTAGGTACTCTAATTTTGAGGCTCCAAAGGCACATTTATACTATTTGAGGAAGAGTTTGTGTTGAGAGAGTAGATGGAGAACTTGATCCACATGGGCAAGATGGGATTTCTAAATTTTACTATAGATGAGAATACCATCAAAGAAAACTAAGACAAAGTGACGAAGGAAAAGATGGAAGACATGATTCATGAGACTTTGGAAAGTGGAGGGCATGACCAAGAACTCATAGTGATCCTCATGAGTTCTAAATGCAGTCTTGGGAATGTATTCCTCTTTCATATGTATCTCATGGTAGCCAAAATGAAGATCAAGTTTAGTAAAGTATTGAGCACCACTCAATTCATCCAACAGGTCATCAATGATAGAAATGGGAAATTTGTCTTTGATGGTGAGTTTGTTGAGGGCACGAAAGTTTGGACACATGCACCAAGGGCCTTATTTATTGAGTACCATGACCATAGGAGAAGAATAGGGACTGGTATTAGGATGGATAACACTCGCTTAGAGCAATTCTTGAACAATTTTCTCAATGCCATTCTTTTGGGAAAAGGGATGACGATAAGGGAGAACATTGGGAGGAAGGATTCCTAGGACTAGAGGAATGGAATGATCATGAACACCACAAGAAGGGGGAATTCCATGGAAAGTGGTAAAAACAACTTGGTGTTGGGAGAGGATAGATTGGAGGTCAGGATGCATAGAAGGTATCTCAACTTCTTGAATGGAATGGATTTGGGGAATAATGCCCAAATGACATTTTTTGAGGAGATTTTCCATTTGATGAGAACTAATGATCTCACGGGAACCTTTTGTGATTTCTTGGAACTTATATTGTTATCCCTCCTATTGGAATTGCATGGTTAGTTCCTTAAAATCCATGAGGATGGGGCCCAAAGTGTGTAACCATTCAACACCGAGCACAATGTCATAACCACCCATGTCAATAGAAAGCATATGATATTTCAGGTAGTACTGACCAATTTTTAGGCACACATTTTCACAATGCCCACCACATTTCATGAAAACACCATTGGAAATCATGATATGAAAATTGTTGACGGCACAAATATAACAATCGATTTCCTAGACAATGTGACAGTGAATAAAATTATGGGTGTTTCTACTGTCAACAAGGATTATGCCTTTCCTATGTGAAATGTATCCAATGAGCTTGAGGGTTTGGGGAGCGGAGAATCCAGTGAGGGAGTGCATTGGAATCAATAGTTCAACTTCTAGTGGATCAGCAAGCCGAGTAGTATCATCTGTTGGGGGTAGCTCTTCCATAGGGGAAGCTTTAGCCTCATCGTCAACAACATCCTCAGAAATGGCCATAAAAATATTTTGTTCCTTACACTTGTTCCCTAGAAAATATTTGTCATCACAATTATAGCAAAGACCCTTGAGTTGGCATTCAACCATTTCTACCCAAGTTAATTTATGGATCTTGAGAGGGTTGGCACGAGGGGCAGGATTGGTAGGTCGAGGGCAGGGAAGACAAGAGGGTTTTCATTTCTGGGAAAAGACAACCTATTGTGCTTCTTTGGCATGTTTAGTAGCTTCCAACCAAGTCTGGGGGCGAGCCATGAGGACCTAGACTTAGATTTCATCCTCTATGCCACTAATAAAACATTCCCTGAAGAAGGCATCTATCATGTCCTCCATTCTGAAATCCAAGTGCTCAAAGGAGATTATAAAGTCTTCCACTATGCTAGATTGTTTCAACTTGGTCAAATGACCTAAATAGTGGGTGTAATTGTCAAAGCGTTCATAAATCTCTGCAACAAACCGATTCCAAGCAATATACCCCTAACGTGCATTTTTACACCATTGCCACCATTATAAACATTCAGGATCCATATAGAGAACATCATAGTGAAGTTTGGACAAATCATCAGTAATTCCATGCAAAGAAAAATAATGCTCCATTTGGGTGACCCAACCCATGGGATTAGAGCCATCAAATTTATTGACCTCAACTCAGGGAAGACGTGGGTCACGATGAAAGGGATTAGAATGAAAGGCCATAGTATGGGAGGATTCAACACCATCTACTTGGGAGAGTTGTTCAGGGAAGGGGGGGTC
>WSFP011482164.1:0-16001 GCA_009831015.1 Picea engelmannii | reverse complement strand
AAAAAAGGAGAAAAATTAATTATTTGTTTAATAAAAATCGTGTCTTTTCAAATGAACATAATTTTTCATGAACATAATTTTGTGGGAAATAAAGTGTGTGGGGGTGAAAATATGATATTCTTATGCATATCATTTGAGGAGTGACGATTGAATATCATTCAAGGAGTGACGATTAAATATTAGCGACGATCAGATCTGGTGTTCTAGCAAATAAATTTGGTGTTCTAGCAAGCAAAAATTGTAAAGGCATATCTAAGGCAGACGTAGAAGCAAGAAGATCCAGTGAAGGAAAAATGAAATCAGAAGGAGCAAGCGTCGAGCAGATCTGACGAAAGCAGGAGTGAGTTCCAAGCTAATCTGGTGAAATCAGAAGTAGCAAGTGCAGAACATATCTGGTGAAAGCAGAAGTAATGAGTGTAGAAAAAATTTGGTGAAAACAGAAGCAACAAGTAGACCATTGAAGGAAATGCATATGAAGAACTTATAAACTTGTAAGTAGGTTGGTGCCTACATAATAAACAGTTGTGGGGATTGGTGTCTCATGTAGATCGATGCCTACAAACAATTGAGGGGATTGGTGTCTCATGTATGTCGATGCTTACACACAACAGAGGGGACCATATCTCTTGTAGGTCAGTGCCTACAAACATCAGTGGGGATTGGTGTCTCCAATAGGTTGGTGCCTACAAATTTATAAAAAAAAATTGTGGTTTTCTCCTGAAAGGGTTTCCATGTTAAATATTGTGTCTTCTAATTGTTACATTTATGTGATTGCTTCATTATGGTTTATGAATGTTAAAAAAAAGATAGTCTTATACCAATTCACCAAATCTACTCTGCACTCACTACTTTTGTTTTCACCAAATCTACTCTGCACTCACTACTTTTGTTTTCACCAAATCATCTCGGAACTCACGTCTTTTGCTTTTGTTAGATCTACTCAACGTTTGCTCCTACTTCCGCTCTTCCTAAACCAAATCTTATTGCTCATATTTATGTCTTAGATCTGTCTTTACAAGTTTTGCTTATTAGAATGCCAGATTTATTTGCTAGAACACAAAATATAATCTTCACTAATATTTAATTGTTGCTCTTGAATCATATTCAATGGTCACTCCTCAAACGATATGCATAAGAATATTACATTTTCACACAAACATTTTATTTCTCACAATCCTCTTCTCCATTTATATTTTACCATAAGTTCTACATGAAAATTCATGTTCATTTGAAAGACACAACTTTTATTAAACAAATAATTATTTATCCCCTTTTTAATTTTTTAATTCACTTTTTAACATACCATGGGTAAAATATCACCATGCGTTTTAGATCTATGTGCAAATATCGTGTGCACTTTTACTCCATTTTCACTTTTACTTTTTTTTATTCCACTTTCATGTTTACTCCACTTTTACGTAACTTCATTTCTAACTTTTACCTTTTCCAATTTACTTTCATGTTTACTCCACTTTTACGTAACTTCATTACTAATCCACTTTCACTTAACTTCATTTATAATCCACTTCTACTTTTGTATTTATTAAAGTTACATTTATATTTGAATACTTACCTTTGACATCAATGACAATAATTTATTCAACAATCTCCCCATTTGTCATTGATGGCAACCCTATACTCAAAAACACATAATCCTCCAGAAGTAGAAATAATTTTCCCTTGTCTGCAACCTTTCCTATTTGTAATTCTCCTCCCCCTATCTGCGGCTCTCCTCCTTTAACATCAATGGCAAATGTATGCTCCCCCTGAGTTGTGTTTCTTTACTAACGAAATGAGAGGGATCTCACTTCTATCTTATGTCTAAGATATTCAAATGTTTCTCTAGGAAGGGGTTTGGTAAAAATATCTACAACGTATTGAAAAAAGGGGGAGATTGTTGGAAAAAAATGGCATTGATGTCAAACGTAAGTAAGTATTAAAATATAAATGTGATTTTAATAAATACAAGAGTGGAAGTGGATTAGAAATGAAGTTAAGTGAAAATGGATTAGAAATGAAGTTACGTAAAAGTGGAGTAAACATGAAAGTGGATTAAAAAAAGTAAAACTTAGAAATGAAGTTACGTGAAAGTGAAGTATACATGAAAGTGGATTAAAAAAGGTAAAAATGAAAGTGGAGTAAAAGTGCACACGTTATTTGCACATGGATTTAAAATCCATGGTGATATTTTACCCATGGTACGTTAAAAAATGAATTTAAAAATTAAAAAGGGGGGAAATTAATTATTTGTTTAATAAAAAATGTGTTTTTTCAAATGAACATGACTTTTCATGTAGAGGTTATGGTAAAGTATAAATAGAGAAGAGGGTTGTGAGAAAAAAAATGTGTGTGTGTGTGTGTGAAAATGTAATATTCTTATGCATATCGTTTGAGTGATGACTGAATATCATTCAAGGAGAACCGATTAAATATTAGTGAATATCATATATGGTGTTCTACCAAATAAAGCTGGCGTTTTAGCAAGAAAAATTTGCAAAAATAGATCTAAGGAAGAAGTAAAACCAAAAAAATATGGTGAAGGAAGCGCAAAAGTAGAAGCGCAGATTTGACGAAACAAAAGTGAATTACGAGCTAATTTGGTGAAAACAAAAGTAGCGAGTGCATAAAAGATCTGGTGAAAGTCGAAGTAACGAGCGTAGCGTAGATTTGGTGAAGACAAAAGCAACAAGCAGACTGGTGAAGGAAATGAATATGAAGAACTTGTAAACTTGTAAGTAGGTTGGTGCCTACATAACAAATAGTTGTGGGGATTGGTGTCTCATGTAGGTCGGTTCCCACAAACAGTAGAGGGGATTGGTGTATCCTTTAGTTTGGTGCCTACAAATAACGAAGGAGATTGGTGTATCCTGTAGGTCAGTGTCTACAAATATCAGTGGGGATTGGTGTCTCCAGTAGGTTGGTGCCTACAAATTTATAAAAATAAGTTTTTTGTGGTTTTTCTATCGAAAGGGTTTCCACGTTAAATATTGTGTCTTCTAGTTGTTACATTTATGTAATTGTTTCATTATGGTTTATGAATGTTAAAAAGAAAAATATAGTATTACACTAATTCACCAGATCTACTCTGCACTCGCTACTTTTGTTTTCACCAAATCAGCTTGGAACTCACTTCTTCCGCTTTCGTCAGATCTGCTCGATGTTCACTCCTACTTTTTCTCTTCCTTCACTAGTTCTTCTTGATTCTACTTCTGCCTTAGATATGTCTTTACAATTTTTGTTTGCTAGAATGCTAGATTTATTTGCTAGAATACCATATATGATCTTCGTTAATTTAATCATCACTCCTCAAACGATATGCATAAGAATATTACATTTTCACACGCATACACACTTTATTTATCACAATCCTCTTCTCCATTTATACTTTACCATAAGCTCTACATGAAAAGTCACGTTCATTTAAAAAGACATGACTTTTATTAAACAAATAATTAATTTTCCCCATTTTTTATTTTTTAATTCATTATTTAACTTGCCATGGATAAAATACCACCATAGGTTTTATATCCATGTCCATGTGCACTTTTGCTTCACTTTCACTTTTACCTTTTTTAATCCACTTTCATGTTTACTTCACTTTTACATAACTTCATTTCTAAATTTTACCTTTTTTAATCCACTTTCAGGTGTACTCCACTTTTATGTGACTTCATTTCAAATCCACTTTCACTTAACTTCATTTCTAATCCACTTCCACTTTTGTATTTATTAAAGTCACATTTATATTTGAATACTTACCTTTGACATCAATGATAATAATTTATTCAACAATCTCCCCATTTGTCGTTGATGGCAACCTTCTACTCAAAAACACGTAATCCTCTAGAAATAGAAAGAATTTTCCCTCGTTTGCAACTTTCCCTATCTATGATTATCCTCCCCCTATCTGCAACTTTCTACCTATCTGTAATTTTCCCCCTTTGACATCAATGGAAAATGTATGATCCCCCTGAGTTGTGCTTCTTTACTGACGAGATGAGAGGGATATCACTCTGAGCTTCTATCTAAGATATTCAAATGTTTCTCTAGGAAGAGGTTTGGTAAAAATATCTGCAACTTGTTCATTGGTGGCAATGTATTCCATCTTGACATTTAGTTCAGCGACATGTTCTCTTAGGAAGTGGTACTTGATGGAAATATACTTTGTCTTTCTCTGCATAGTACATTTTGTTGTGTTGCTCCCCCTTAGACTATGCTTTCTCTTGTAGTTTTCTTAAGTAGCCCCCCCTGTGAATTTACTATATTTTCTTGTTGTAATTGTTGAGTCTTCTCTATTTCACCGTCACTCTCCTAAAGTGCCCCTTTTTCTACTTATTAAAAAATTGCCAAAGACTTGCTAGATGTTTCACTATCATAGTATTATTAGCTAATCACAACTAATAGGATTGGTTGTATTCAACATTACCCACTAATGCAGAAGCATTTCACCTCCAAAATCAACCTTGTTGATTGGACCTAGGGGTCTTGACATTTACCAAGGGAGTAGGTTCCCTAAACTTTTAATTAATGTAAAGTGTCATGTTTTAGTTGGATTTTAGACGGATAGGGTTTATTTTCCCTAGTTGAAGTATAAAGGCTTAATTTTGCAATAAGTTGGGTTTAGAAAGATCATCCTATGTATGGAGGATTCGATTGTAAAGTACGAGGGCACTATTGTGGGTATTAGTTTCATAATATTAGGGATTTGTTGATGAGCTAGAAGAGTTAGAAAAACAGGATCGCAAAGCAATAAAATGAAACAAATGCGGAAATAAAAAATAGAAGATACACAATATAATAGAGACACAGATATACGTGGTTCACCTAGTGTGGACTACGTCCACCAAAGAAATTGTCAGATCCTTCCTTTATTATTATCCCGCAAATGAAGGGATACAACCTACAACAAACCAATTGTAACTTCCTCTTTTTCCTCACAGTCTCCTCTCTCGTAATACAATATTCGCAATAATCCATAGCCGCAATACATTTCCCTCATAAAAGAGAGTTGTCTTATAGGGAAAAAAACTCTAACATAACTTATATTGTTAGATATGCGAACTTATAATGAACGGTCCAGATTTACAATGAAATTACAATATACATTTACAAGTCATTTTTTCCTACAGGGTCTTCGCCCTCAGACCCCGCAGGAGAGGCAAGCCCCCCTGCACTCCTATGCGTGGAGGAGTGTACATTCTTCCGGGGCGTAAAGTCTTCATGGGGTATAAACACGGTTGAAAAACAAAGACCTCTTAATCAAGCTCCACAACCAACAATCTCCCACTTGGAGACTGATGTCAACAACTCCACCGTTGTTGTATCTATTGGACTATGATCCTTCCTCGACCTAGAAAATTTATCATCTTCACCTTCATGCTTGAAGACCAAATGAAACTGAGCAGGAACTCAGTTTTTCCCTGGTTACTCCCTTTGTTAACATGTCTGCAGGATTATGGCTAGTGTGTATTTTTTCCAACTTCAAATGTCCATCTTCCAAAACGGATCGTATGAAATGGTACCTCAGTTGTATATACTTAGTCTTCGAATGGAAGGTTGATTTATTTGCAATATTAATGGCACTCTTGTTATCACAGTACAACCTATTATTCTATTGCTTCTTTCCCAATTCCTCCATAAACCTCTATAAACAAATCATATCTTTACTAGCCTCTGTAGCAGCAACATACTTTGTCTTTGTTGTCGAAAGTGCAACAACCTTTTGCAGTTTCGAAATCCAACTTATTATTGTTCCACCTACAGTAAAAACATACCCTGTGGTGCTCCTCATCTTAACATGATATAAGAAGTATGAATTTAGGAATCTTGACAAGATGATTGATATTATTTTAAGAGGAAAGATGAAACATGCCATATCTGAATCAACATATCCCTGTAGAACAGTGTCTGAACCTCCAAAATATAATGCATGAGTAGCAGTACCTCTCAAATACTTGAGAATCCACTTTACTGCCTCTCAATGTTGTTTACCTGGATTGTTCATATATCTACTCACAACTCCCATTGCATGTGCAATATCTGATCTTATGTAAACCATCGCGTACATCAAGCTGCCAACTGTTGATGAATAAGGGACCATGTACATGTATTTTATCTCCTCATGTGTTCTGGGACACATTTCCTTATTTAATTTTAAATGGTTGACCAAAGGTGTACTAACTGGTTTTGCATTCTACATTATAAACCTCTCCAACACCTTCTCTATGTACTCACCCTGAGACAATGTCAATTTGTGATTTTTCCTGTCTCTTGTTATTCTCACACCAAGGATTTTATTTACAGCACTCAAATCCTTCATCGCAAATGAATTAACTAATTTCTTCTTAAGCACATTTATATCCTGCATATTAGACCCTGCAACAAGCATGTCCTCTACATACAATAGCAAGATAATATAGATTTCATTTTCTAGCTTTTTAAAATAAACACGGTGATCAGAATGACATCTACTATAACCTTGTTCTGTCATAACCTTGTCAAACTTCAAATACCACTACCTTGGAGCTTTCTTTAGACCATAGAAACTCTTCTTCAACCTGCATATTGAATTATATTTCCCTTTGACCTCATACCCATGTGGTTGTTGCATATAAATCTATTCCTCCAAATCACCATGGAGAAAAGTTATTTTTACATCTAATTGTTCAAGATGCAAATCTTCTACTGCCACAAGACTTAAAATAGTCTTAATTGAAGTAATTTATTAACAAAAGAAAATATTTCATCAAAATCTAGACCTTTCTTTTGTGCAAACCCCTTTACAACAAGTCTAGCCTTGTACCTCTTTTTTCCTCCATCTTCTTCTTTCAACTTGTAAACACATTTATTTTGCAATACTCTTTTTCCTGTAGGCAACTAAACCAAGTCACAAGTCTGGTTATTTACCAGGGAATCCATTTCCGCTTTCATTCCTTGCTCCCACTTCTTTTTGGTGTCTACCTGCATTGTCTCTTCATAACATTCTGGTTCACCAGAATCAGTCAACAATAAATAATACAATGAATGAGTATCGTTCAAGGGGTCTACTTAACCTGGTAGATTTTCTAACAACACTTGTAGAAGTTTGAGGTACATGTTGCTCCTATTGTACATTTTGATTTTTTTGTTCCTTTGGAATTTTTTTTTTAGTGATCTCATCAAACACTATGTATTCTGATTTTTCTTTTTCTTGTATCTTTCCCTGCAACCGATCTTTGTACATGACCTTCTCATTGCATATGGCATCTCTACTCCTAATGATTTTGTGATTTTCATAATCCCATAGGCAATAACCAAAATTATTAACATCATATCCAATAAAGTACACTTTTTGGATTTTGCCTCAAACTTTGTTCTATTTTCTTTATCAATATGGACAAATGCTTCACAACCGAAAGTCTTCAAAAAAGAATAGTTTATATTTTTACCTATCCATACCTCCTCTGGAATTCCACCATCCAAAGAGCTTGAAGATCCTCTGTTTATTAAGTAAACAACAGTATCTACAGCATCTTCCCAGAACTGTAAGGGCAAACCAACATGCAATCTCATACTCCTTGCACTCTCCATGATTGTCTTGTTCATCATTTTTGACGCGCCATTTTCTTGTGGTGTTCCTGGAATTGTCTTCTCTATGAATCCCATGGTATGAACAGTAATCATCAAACTCTTTGTTGCAATATTCACCTCCATTGTCTGATCTAAGACACAACATTTTTCCTGTCTCATTCTCAGCAACAACTGAGATACCTAACACTGGTGCGAGATGGTTCAAGGCCATGACCCTAAATGTTGCTTTCTCCAAGGAATTCCTCAAACTAGAATACCAAGGGGGCAATTTGTCAAAGGGAGTGCCCAGAAATCATATGATGGGGGGCAAGTCTTGAGTCAAGGTGTTGTCACTTGATCCTCGACTCATTCATCTAGGCCAACTCCTAGCGAAGCCAAAGGGGGTAGTCTCTAACAAAAATACTATGGTTTTTGAGATAATCTAAGATAAGAAACCACTCTAGGAGTTTATTGCAGAATAAGACATTTATAGTGAAGCATTCAATACATTCATTTGATAGACAAGATAATCATTTATAATAGAACATATGTCTAACCATAAAAGATACATGCACAATAAAGTAAAGTATACAATATGTGCAAGTGTTATAACAGTTATTAGACAATCCTCATATTGTGAATGAAATATTGCTCATGAAATAAAAAGTTGTAAACATGAAACTAGTGCCTTAAAGGTATCGTGGGAAGTTGTTGAACGTGTGTTTTATTAAGGTTTATTGAAGGTAGATTAATGAAATGTGTGGCCTCTTTAGAGGCTATCATTTTGTTTGGAAATGTGTTGAGAACTTACCAAAGCCCCAAGGCTTCACTAGTAAGTTCAATGAAGGTGACAAATGTCCAACACAGGGAGAATATAGATCTCAAAGTTCTCGTCTAACTTCACACTCCCTTCATGCAGTTTCCCTCGCATCAAGATAACTACTATCAAGGTTTCTCTAATTAAACTATTCCACACTAACAACTCTGGTTCTAATGAATCCTAGGATTATGCTAGGCTTGCAAGGGTTTAGGGCATACACCGGAAACTGCAGGGAAGGTTTATTTTAAAATTGAAAGTAAAACTGAAAGGAAAATGTGGAAAACTTGAAATGTTTTCTAATTATTAAAAGTGAAAATGAAAACTAAACTAGCATACGAATTACTTTGCTTAAGTAAAGAAAGTAGTGATTTATTGAATGGTTAATTTCCTTTAAGTTGTGTGTTTTGAAAGCAAATAAAGCAAGGAACTTGAAATTAAAATGAAGCACACAACCACCATCGATCCCCTTAAAGGGGATGACAAAACTAGGCACTAGAGGCTTGCTTTTATTAATGCCTATTACACTTCGAGAAAACGAATTCTTTTTTTCTCTTTTTTATGAGTTTTGGATCCTTATAGAAAGGATCAAATGATTAATCAACAAATACAAAGGAGACTTATAAAGTCTTGGTCTTCAAAAAGTCCAACTTAGGGTAGAAAATCTTTAGTTTTGCTTCAAAATCGTCAAAATTCCCCCTTGTTTTGTGACGGACCTGCTAAAAACCAACAAAAGAAAATGATTAGAAACTACTACAAATCACTCTAAGCAAGTAAAAAAGTGAACATCTTTAAGCTTTGAAAAGACTTGCAAATTTTATTGAATAAAATAAGGTGTTTTGATAAGTTTTATGTGTTTTTCTCTTTTGTTTTTCGAAGAGGTTGAAGGCTCCTTGTTCCTTGAATGCTCCCAAACTTGCAAAAATTGGACAAGATTTTTCTTGGTTGTCCAAGAACCTGCAAAGGACAACAAGGTACTTGTGCCTTGATTGTTGCAAAACAACTAGGAAAAGGTGCTTGTAAAGGAGGATTAGAGCTGTCCAAAATAAATCAACTAAAACTCTAGGTAAAAGGATAAATAGACTAGCAATTTTGGAACAACTAAATGAACAAACTAACAAATTTATTGGCAACTTTTGTTTATTGTTCGAACAACAATAAATGAGCACTTCAAATGCTAGATATTACAATAGGAAAGCGCTTTGAAGAAACTACTTACTAGCTTTAAAAGATTTGGATAAAAACTTGCTAAGAAGTAGATTTTTTCTTTAGATCTAGCTTGATATGAAGAGTTGAAACTTAAGCCTAGATCTAAATCACATGCATGCATTAATAAAGAAACTAAATTCGATTTTTCAAATAAAAGAACTTGAATCTAACTAATGCATGTGAGTAGGTAATCACATAAAATTTGAACTTTGTGAAAGAGGAATCGGTTGCTTGAATTTGGAGCTCCTTGGGCAATGAGGTCTCTTTGATGGAGGAAATATGGAAAGATGTCTTTCAAAACTTTCCTAGGAAGAGTAAGGATGCAAGACTAAATATTTTATTTCTCCAAGGTTGAGGTTCTTATGTCCTTCACAAAACTTGCAAACACTTTGTTAGATTTTGGTGCTCATCTACACAAGAAACTCAAACAATCATGTTAGTTTAATCATAAAACATAGCATGCATGATAAGATTCATATATAAAACAACAACAGGATTATAAATGCAATAGACAATAATAATTCAATCTGAACTAGATAATAGTACCTCTACTTTCAGCCAATACTAACAAAATTTATGAGCAAAAGTTGAAACACAATCACCTCAATCCATTAGCATAGCATCATTCCACATGTAGATCCAACACCAAGATTAGACCTCCAAAGTTTTTATGCTTTTATTCTAATATCAAAAGAATTACAATAGTGATTACAAGCTAAGTCCAACACCCATTAACCATCCAAGGGGGGGTCAACTTCATTATATAGATTTTTGGGTGAAGATTACCATGTGATGGCACATGCCAAGAGAGGAGATGTGCACTAGTAAGTTGGGGAATGAGTGGAGTGAGTGGTAGGTGGAGTGGAGTGAAGTGAGGGTGAGGGTGAGTGGAAGTGGAGTGGTATATGAGGGTGAGGACGAGTTGTGCAAAGGGATTAACTCCACTCTTTTCTAGTGCGCCAAATAACTAAGGAAGTGCGCCTAGCTCCCTTGGGATCTCCACCCAAGTGCCATGTCACCCAACTAAGGCACCTAGACTAGGAAAGTAGTTTTCAACTCACTCTTGGACTCTAGACATGAGGAAACATGTCCCCAACATGTTTGTTAAATTTAGCACTTTAATTAATTTGTCATTTTGGTCTTTTTGAGAGAAAAAATAAATTTTAAGTGATCAAAATCATTTTTTTGCTTCAACAAAGGGGGGATAAGGGTTTAGGGGGTGCTTTGACTTAGAAAACGAGCACAAACATGGCATCTAACAACAACTGATGCCACTTTTATGACTTTATTGACTTTTACATTAAAAATTGTCTGTTTTACAAGAAATTTTTTATTGACTAAAACTTTAAAAAAAAACTAGGGGAGACTTAACGCAATTTCCATATGACTCAATAGACATGACTTAGCATGAATTCATATACATGTATACACTATACATTGGTTATACCATGCCAAGGCCCAACCACCAGCACATACTCCAGCTTTGGAGGAGATTTGAGTGAAAAAAAAACTTAGAAATTATTAACTGTCTGATACGCAAGAAATAATTAAAAGGTAAAAAAAAAACACTCTAGAGTATGTGCTCGTGCTTAGGTCTTAGGTGGCCAATAGTCTTTTACAACTTTCATGCTCAATTCATTTATTACAATGCCTCGGAAGGGGATGGAAATGCGGAAAAAGGGTGGTCTCATAGCCCTGTTGAATTTATGAACACTGAATTATGAGCATCTGACTACTTAGTCTTTGGCGGATCATCTACAAATATAACTAGTACAACTTGGTGGATAGAAGACCCCATTTCAAAACATTGAATAGCTTGAATGGATTCTTAGGATTTCTAGGCCACTATAGGAACTTTGTGAAAAATTATGGCAAAATTGCAACGCCCCTAACTTCACTCCTTAAAAAAATTGCTTTTGTCTAGAGCGAGGTAGTAGCACATAACTTCATTGCTTTAAAGGATACCATGTGCACTACTGTAGTATTAGCAATGCCTAATTTTACAAAGACTTTTGTCTTGGAATGTGATGTCTCAAGTAGAGGTCTCAAAGCAGTCTTGATGCAAGAAGGGTACCCCTTGGCATTCACCAGTAAGCGGTTGTGTGATAGAAATTTGGGAAAATCCACATATGATAAGGAAATGATGGTTATCCTTCATGCAGTGGAGACTCGACATACATATCTCATAGGGAAGCATTTTTAAACAAAGACTGATTATCATAGTCTGAAGTACTTCCTCAAACCATAGTTGTCTTCACCAGAGCAACATAAGTGGGTCACCAAGATGTTAGAGTATGATTATGAGATCATATATAAGGGTAAAGAAAGTGTTGTGGTTTATGCTTTATCCAAACAAATTGAGGACGGTGAATCACTCCTTGTCTTATCCTTACCAAGTCCAAGATGACTTGAGGAAGCCCGTAGGGAATGGCTAGTAAACAATACTTTAAGGAAACTTGTCCAACTTCAGGCAAATCCCACCCCACCTAGAGGTTTTACATGGCAACAAGATACATTGCGATATAAAGGGCACATTGTTCTGGGAAAAAAATCGACCCTAAAATGAGTCTTAGAGGAGCTACATTCATCATCGATCTCAAGTCACTCTTGCTTTCATAAAACCTATGAAAGAACTAAGCACCCATTCCTCTAGGACGACATGAAAACAGATATCCATAATTTCATAATATCCTGTGACACTTGTTAAAGAAACAAGTGAGATATGGTGAAGATATCATGGGAATTGCAACCACAACCAATCCCAACATAGATCTAGACAGACAACTCGATGGATTTTATCGTCGAACTCCCAATTGGTGGTTGTCAATCATCTTATAGAAGTTTCTCATTTTTGTGCCCTAGCTCATCCTTTCACTCCTTCCTCAGTTTCCCAGGTCTTCATGGATTAGATCTTTAAGCTAAATGGTATGCCCACTTCCATTGTCTTAGATCAGGACCCCACATTCACTAGCAAATTTTGGCAGGAGCTATTTAAACTTCAACATACACAGTTGAATATGAGCACAGCATAACATCCTCAAACCGATGGCCAAACAAAAGTGGTCAACAAGTGCTAGAAACCTATTTGAAATGTTTTATTTCTAAAAAATGACACCAATGGGCACAATGGCTTCCCCTTGTCGAATGGTGGTACAATACCATTTATCATGGAGCTACCAAAATAATACCATATGAAGTTTTTTATGGCCAAAAACCCTTATCAATGGAATCTTATGTACTAGGCACCTCTAAGGACCATGTAGTAAATAGAACATGTCACACCATAAAAGCCATTATCTGTATCCTCACGGACAACTTGGTATTGGTGAAAAATCGAATGAAACAACAAGTTAATCAATATATATATATCTAAGCTTTATTTTGCCAAATAGGATGAAACATTTCTTCACCTGCATCCTTACAAACAGACATCAATCAGAGATAAAGTTCCCTAGAAGCTAGCTCCCAAGTTCTATCATCCCTATCAGCATACAATGCATTGGATGGGTGGCCTTGAAGGGGGTAATGAGGTGTCATTGGAAAGGTATCAAGATAAGATACACCTTGGAAACTCTAATTTGTTATTATGTTGCCCATCAACAACACTTTTTGAACCACATTCCTTCGCCACCAAAACACTACCCTGAAACTAGTCCTAAACTTGCAAAAGTCCATTCTTAACAACTGTGGGTCAAATCCAAGCATATAATATACCGTTGGAAAGATATTTGATAGCTTTACATCATCAAGGCATGATTAACTCTTTGTTAGATTCAAAACAAAGTCTAATTAGAAAGATGTAAATGTGGAATGTAGCCACTTATGAAATGTGCAATTTCCACCCTTTATAGACTATACATACAAAATCCTATGAGGGCTCATTGGAAAGCTTGTTCTGAGCACTACAAGGTAAAGCCATTGGATTTTACGAAGAGCATATAATTTCTTTTATATTTTATGAAATCCCTAGCTCACATAAAACCCGCCCAATGACTTATGAAAGGGGTCAACATTGATATTTTTGCAAATTACGCCTACATCTAAGAAATCTGCCCGGATCACCCTAGACAAATACTTCATTGATATAAAACACTTTCAAAACTCAAAAATAATCTATGGATGGCCTCCCCAAAGGCAAAAGGATAGGGAGTTTGAATCAAGCCAAACAACGTCAAAATGAATATGTTTATGGGTCAATAAAATCATGTTGGACATTGTGCCCTTAATGGTTATTGTGAACATGTCTTGAGAATGATAGTGGTCTAGGGAATATTGTCCATCTAAAAATCATTTATCCCTATTAACCCAAACTTAGTGAACGAACCCTAAACAATCTGAGGCCCAAGCACTGAAATCATCTTTGACTAAAACCAAGTGAATTAATACTATTAATTTATACTCTTTTAATGCATTATAAATCTAAAAACCACCCAATCTAACCCTCTAATACTCTTTAATGGGTAAAAAGGAATACTTAGAAGACTCTCACCACCATTTTTTATTAGAATCAAAGTTTGAAAGGTTAGTCATGGAAACCCTTCAACTATCTTGGAAAGATAAACAATGTGAAACATCATGTTAATCTTGAAACAAATTTGTAGGTCAACACTAATCAATCCAAGATGAAAGAGCTTATCTTGCTCTATAATTAGGTAAACACAAAATGCTTTAAAAGAGAACATTTTGTCAATATTATACACTGACTAATAAAAACATCTCTAGTAGAGTGAAAATTGAATACAAAAGCAAAATAAGCAAGTCCAAGTTTAGAAAGAATATCAAAAAATAATTTAACATCCTTTTTAATTTGACAATTTAGAATTAAGACCCTAACTCGCTTGAGCTTCGAATCAAAATCTTCAATGCCATTAAAATTTAAGATTCAAAACAATCCATTGATTTGCGAGTTGATGTATTCAAATTTGGTTGTGTTTATCAAACATAGTTTACAATTTCGTGCAAACAACAATAGGAGTTTTAATTGCTTGAAAATGAAACTTCCATTCGTTTGACATTGGCATTTTGATGAATCCAAGGATTGAGCTATTTCGTTTGTTCCATTCAACTCACTTTAATGCATCTTTGGAGACAACTTGTGTTCCCAAAGTGACTCGGTAAAGTCCCTTCTCAATAAATCCTCCACAATAAATTTTGAAGTGAAATAATTTGTGTTTGTAAGTAGAGTTTCACGTGAACATACCATATTAGAATTTGGAAGTAATATGACTTTCAAACCAATTGATTGTTCATACAAAAAGGGTTTGAAAAAATAGGCAATTTAAAAATAAATAACACTCAAAATGGACTACAGATGACAAATTTATTTATATTTGAATAATGGTATAATAAATAAAAATGTCAATGAAGGTGTGCCAAGTGGAAGTTGTCCAACATGACGATGAATGCATGATAAAGTTGCTAAGTTGTAGAAAGTAAAAAATAAAATTGTCCTCTTCTAGGCAAAAAAAATTTAAGGGCTAAATTTAGTGATTTGCTTCATTTTCCATGTTTTCCAAAAATGATTTGTCAATTACCAAATTTTAATAGAAAATTATTTTATTAAAAAATCATCAAAAAAATTCTTGAAAAAATATCAAATTCTTAGAAATTTGATTACAATTCGAAAAATATAGTCCAACATTTTATAATTGGCATTTTAAGAATTATTAAGATTTGTCAATGTCACTAATGTAACTACACTTTAAGACAAGTATGGATTCTTAAAAATTTCCATGTTTCTACATTTGTCCTATCGACTAGTTTTTACAAATACATTATTTTTATAACTTAAGTGAGTCACTGTGTTCACTTTACAATAAAATTACTTAAAAAAAAGAAGAAATTACTTTGTCAATTATATGGTTTAATTTATAACTTAAGTGAAATGCATTTTACATTAGTCACTTTATAACTTAACTTGCATGCATTTTTACAAAATATAACTTAAAAAAATAAAAACTTTAACTCGAGACTTTTATTTCTAAAAATAATTTCCTACAAAGTAAACTATAAAAAAATTATATCAAATGCTACAAAGGATAAACAAGACTTTTTTTTCTTATGGTCTCCTCAAAGTGTATACTTAAAACTCATGTTTTTACTTGCAAACAACATCATGCACCACCACGCACTAAAACGAACAAATATTTTCAAAAAATTAAAAATAAAAACACTATCTGAATTCTTATATGTTTGGGGTTAAATTTCAGTTAGTTTCTCCTAAAATTCTATGTTTTCTTTCTATTTTTTATTTGTTAATATTGCTCAAAGAGCAATGAAAAGAATATACACATCAAGAAGTATTTCATCATTCTTTCTAATTTTCCATAATCACAGGAGCAAAGAGCATACTCAAATTGAAAATAAAACAACCCAATAATGTAAACAAAATAACAAATTAACACAACATGAAAGAGGTAAAAAAAAA
>ML880952.1:0-16001 GCA_009831015.1 Picea engelmannii | reverse complement strand
TCATGCAATAAACAATTTTAGGCACTACATTACCGGATATTCCGTAGTTTTTCACACTAATCACATTACTATTAAATATTTAATGAAAAATCCAATCACCAATGGTAGGGTCACTAGATGGTTTCTTTTATTGAAAGAATTTGATATTACCATCCTAGATAAACCAGGAAAAGACAATGCAGTGGTTGATTTTCTTTCTAGAATAATATCTATTGAAAATGAACCTCCAGTAGAAGATTGCTTTTTGGATGAACATTTTTTTGTAGTATCTATTAAATCACCTTGATTTGTAGATATTGATAACTTTTTGGCTGCAGGAAAGATCCCACATCATATGAATCCCAAAGAGTGACGGATTATAGTCAAGAAAAACAAAATATTTTCATGGATTGATGACTGCCTCTTCTACACTGGGCCTGACTTGATTATCGAAAGATGTGTATGAGAGGATGAAGTCCATGGGATACTAAAATCCTGTCATGATGGAAAATGTGGGGGGCATTTTGCAGATAAAATAACCATGTACAAGGCACTCCATCAGGGGTATTATTTGTCGACATTTTTCAACGACACCAAAGAGTATGTGAAGAGGTGTGACAATTGTCAATGCATGCGTAGAACCATACAAACAAATGAAATGTTGTTACAAACACAGACGGTGTTAGAAACTTTTTACAAATGGACCATTGATTTTGTGGGACCAATAAATCCCTCCTCTTTTCGACACTCCTACATCCTCGTCTACACAGACTATGTTACCAAATGGATGGAGGCAAAATCACTTTTGAAAGCAACCGAACATGAAATAGTGGAGTTTCTCCATGAGGAGATATTTGTAAGGTTTAGAATACCACGAGAGATAGTGATCAATGAAGGAACTAAGTTCACATCATGGATTGTTAGAGATCTGATGGAAAACTATAAAATCAAGCACATAGTAACAACACCATATCACCCATAGGAAATTGGATAAGTAGAGGGGAATAATAATATCCTTGAGGTCATCATCACTGAAATCGTCAGATTACATATCAAGGATTGGGCTGATAGACTCCTCTAAGATTTATGGGCCTACATAACTACCTGGAGGACTACTACAAGTTGCACACCTTATGAGTTGGTATATGGAAAAAGGGTACTATTGTCCATTGAAATAGAAATCTAGACACTCAAGACAATATTACAAATTGGGTTGGACTTATCAAAGGCTTAAAAAAAAATACTGCTTCAAATTAATGAGTTGGACAAGATATGACAAGATGATCCACACCGAGCCACAATAATACAACACCAAAGGGACAGATGGCATGATAAATTTATCAAGAAAAATAAGTTCAATGCTGGAGATTGGGCATTATTATTTGATTCTAGGTTGAAGGATTTCAGAGGAAAATTTCAGACCAGGTGGCTTGGTCCATATGAGATTGATACAATATATACAATGGGGTCATCAAACTATATACCATAGATGAAGACACAATTCCTTTAATGACTAATGGACATAGAATTTTCCTATATCATCGACCCTAATTACATGAATCCTTTTTGAGGAAGATTTAAAATGGATGGTTTGATAGTGATCTCAAAATAATTCAAGAAGAACAAATCCCTACTGGATAATTTTGTTTCATCTTAAAAAAAAAGTGTGAAAACCAGCCTAGATGGCACATAAAAAAAATCCGAAATAAACAATAAGGGCACTTCACAGTTTCGTGATGGTTATGTCAGGATCCTTTTCAACAAATTGTAATAAATCTTTGATTTTTTTTCTAATATTTTCCCAAACCCTTCCACTCTCATTTTTCGTTGTTGTAGATTTGTTGCGGTGACTCACATCGATGTAACTCTGCTTGCAACTTTATTTCATTTTTTTCACCTCTCACCCACACCTTTCATCGACGTTGCAATTCCCGCCTACACCACTGAAGTCACATCACTTGTTGTTTTAATTCTATTGCTACTACTCTCAGCGCTGCAGCTTTGTCGCCACAACCCATGTTGCTACGACTCTGCTTGCAGCTTTCACTTCATGAGCATCATTGTTCTCACACTTCTAGTCGACATAACTAGCAATATCGATGCTACAATTCCAAATAAGACCGTTGATGTGACTTCATCTTCTGCCACTGCAACACCATCAACACCATACTCGTACAACCACTCGAGGTAAGAAGCACCAAGGAAAAGTTCCAATAAGAATTTGTAATGAATAGTTTTAATGGAATGTGTCTATTATCATTCCTCCATAACCACCACCTTATACGATCATTTCTATATTTGCGATCTGCACCTTCATATCCATTACCATTATTGTTGCAATTCGAAATTCTCCACCCAATTAACACACATGTCCCTTGTAAATTCAAGAAATTAGAGTTATCTAGAAGAAGGAACCATGGGAGGTTCATTTATACACATGGATCTTATCGAGCCATTGCTACTTGAGGTCTATGACAATATCAGACAGATTTTGGAACAAGGTGGTTGGATGGAATACATGCTACGCCTACAAGGATACGACGATGAGGTAATTATGGAATTCTCCTTGAATTACATAGACGAACACTCCACAATATCTGGTTCCCAGATAGAAGTCACTGAAGAGACATTGGCATAAGTCATCGGTTTGCCAAGGATAGGTGAGAGATGGTACACTAGAATAAAGTCACAGCCCGAAGTTCTAAGGAAATTCCTTGAGCTTGGAGATTATTTAGTGAAGAAGGGTACAATATTTGAACGACGATCTTTGCCATACCCCTGGGAAGACGTGGCTATTTTCGTGCAATGATATTCACTTGTGAAGGTTGCTATGGAGCTATCTATGTTCAACCTTTTCTATTGCTCGATCATCTCCAACACAACCGACCAATTAACATGCCATACTTCTTGTTCCGGATGCTATAGATGATGAAAAAACTTGTTTACATGGAATATAACCCAAGAGAGACTGTATCACACCATGGACTTATTAATCTCTTGGTGAAACACACACTGCACAAGGAAGTCCACACCTAGAACAACATCGTTCGACCACTTGTTATACTAATTGAGAGCGAAGTGGATACACTTCAAGCAAACCAATAGGAAACACCTACACTTATGACACTGCAAGAGGCCATGGATGAAGCTCCTCCACCAAGTAACAATACCACATATACAATGAGCCCAGATGATACAACTCTTTCCCTGGGTAACAGTTTCAAGGATACGATGATCCCACCTACTGCAACTCCTCCACCAAAGAAGTCCAAAATTCCAACTAGGAAAAGAGGCTAGCCTGCTGTAACTCTGGTGAAAGAAAACCATGAAAAAAATATTGAGGTAACCACCAACAAACCCCCTACAAAGAGAGTTAGAGGGTTTACAAAGAGGCAAACCCCCATTCCAAAGAAACGAAGAATGCGACACATGACTGCAACTCGGTGTAAAAATAGGATAAATTCTGAGTCGAAACTATAAGCCTAGGAAGAGCATCAGGAAACAAAGGAAGTAGAACCCTTTGATGAAACACAAGAACTGGTGGAGGGCATCAACCTAGAAGATGATGAGGCCTTGTATGAAACATAAGAACTGGATGAAGGAACTCTTGGAGAATGACTTATCTCTCTCTTGGTGTTGGAACACATACAATTCTGAACTTTTGAGATTTATATTTTTCACCTCATGTAAAATAAAATTTTACCCGAAGAAAGTAGAAAATGACCTCTTAATTTTAAATCAAATTCATTGCTGGTTAGTTAATGATAAGGTGCGCACGATATCTACCATTGATGAGTTTTCCCTTTTGATTGAATGATCCTAATACCTCCGGAGTTCTGGAGCCGGTTGAATTTTAAAGAGGTAAATCTCTAACGGTCACTTCGGAGCTTCACGCTTCGGATGTTTCAATAAGTCTAAACAATAAAAACTCTGAAACTTTGAAATCCGAAGGTATCTGCTCGTGAATTTTCCTAAACCTTTTAAGGCACAAGTCGTAAGACATGTGTACCTTTAGAGTCTTTCTCGAGTTGACACATGGCACACATTTTTGAAATTTTCATTGGAGTATTCACACGATTCCAAGTAACACGTGACATATCTCTTTCCTCGACATGTCATCGAGAATGAAGTCATCTATAACAAGTCACTACGGTAGATGATCCTTCGGGACTTTAACAAAGAATGAATTCATGAATCACCGAAATACCAAAATGACGAAGTATTGAATGTTAAATAATTAAGTTAATCATGAAAAAGAGATAATTAATGACTCCGCAGTTCAGATTTCAGATTTTTCCCCTGTATCGTATTCTAAAATTTTCGAAGTCTGAACTTTTGAAATATTTAAAATTAAGTGCAATTAATTAATACTTAAGACCAATTACTAGATAATTAATTGCTTCACAGTTTTGGGAAGTTCCTCTTGAGATACATTAAAATTCCTCGAAGTCCGAACTCCCGAAACACTTGAAGTTAACACACCATTTTAAATATGACTAATTAAGGATAACGATTCAAATGAGGATTGTGGATCGCTAGGTAGACATCTTCATTAACGTTAATAAATTCTTTGTCAGTAAGGTTATACGAAGATCAATGAATTTTGTTTAAATAAAAGCACTTCGTTTTCAAATTCATTTTCACCTTTCACAATTAGCAAGTTTTATCTATTTGAAAAACTTACAGACCTCTCTTGTTATAGGTAGGATAATCTGATTTCCTTAAGGATTATGGCTCCATGAAAATTTGCAAGAAAACTTGATGGATCATATTTTAGAATCTAGTGGAATGATAAATCAGTTCGGAAACTGGATAAACTAAGAAAATGACCAAATATAGTAGGGAAGGGGCTAAATAGTCAGAAAAGGGAGCACAAAATATCCGGAGCGCTAAGTCCCCGAAGTAGAATATCTGACACTGTGTGTCCTTTGATATTGGATGACTACAATTTACTTCAGAACTCTGGGCTTCGTGCGTTCTGAGGTTCAAATATCCGAAGTGCTAAGTCTCCAAAGTACAAGATCTCCTGCCGCGTGTCCTCTTGATTTCAATGACGAATATTTACTTTGGAACCCCAGGATTCGGGATTTCTTGCTTCATGCATCTATCTTTCTTCCAAAGTACATGATCTCCTACCGTGTGTCCTCTTGATTTCAACGACGAAGATTTACTTCGGAACCCCGAGCTTTAGGATTTCTTGCTTCACACATCTGTATTTCTTCTGAAGTGGTTATCCGTCGAAGTGCAGGATCTCCTGCCATGTGTCCACTTCGATCAATGGTCCACATGGGCTTCAGGATTTCTTTACTCAACACTGCTTGCCTCCCCCCTGAGTACGAAATAGATGAATACGGGGATCATCTGACACATGTCCCCCACTCAGATCGACGGACATGAATTGCATGAAATTCTCTCTATCTTCTCTGCATATGACCAAGAACTGTGACCTCGGCTTAACTTTGGGCGCTTATTTCACTTTGCGAAGATCGACAATCGGATTTTAATGGATCGTGCAGATCATCGACTGAGAGAGATTGCGGGGGGTGAAGTTGCATAGGGTTTAATTTCAAAGGGCAGTCCCTCAGTTTAAACCACAATTTTCTCTCGGGGGTACGTGGCATCACCAGGTACATTGCAGGATGAAAAGTGGGCTACTTAGAACCTCCCTCTCGCACCCCCGCAAAATAGAGAAACGTAAAGGGATGCTGGAGCCACACCTGTCATCCACATCATGTACCCTGTAAACCCTCCATCTTGTCACACCTTTCACATCAGTTACCCCATTTACCTCACCACATACACTTGTCCCCACATCATCCTATTCATGATCAATTACTCTTTCTCGTAACTGTTAGCCATCACATAATGAGCCAATGTTGAGATACCTGTCACATTATCACTCCCCCCATATTTTCAACTGATATTCTTTTTCCAGTAAACACATCCGAAGAAAAGATAGCAATGGAATCAGATGACAAGGATAGTAAACAAATGATTATGGTGGCCTCAATGGACATGTGTGCCCAATTCAAAGAAAAAAGGAAATGAGCGCGCCTGTGAGCAGATTAAGAAAGATGAAAGCGCCATCTCAAACAATATCTTCCTGCTATCGTTTCATTCGAATTACATTCTATTTTTAGGAGATATTGTATGAAGTCCAACGATTTTTGAGTTGTGATAATTTTATTATTATAAATAAATAGATTTATGATCTATTCAAGGTTGCTTCTTGCCGGATGTAATAGAGAAACTCTCTTTTTGAGTATTAATACAAGTGAAAACAAAGATTCTAATTTTCATTCAGTTTGAGTTATATGTTTCCTCTGTATTTTCATTTCTCTGAATTTCTTTATGTAATTCCTTGAAAAGTGATTGATTTCAATTTAGTATTACAACTAATGTGATCATATTATACCAGTAATTCATTAGGTAAGCAATTTTTCCTCTGTATTTACTGTGAGTAAAACAAGACTTGCGTTCTGTGTGAATTACTTCATTTCATATCGTATTCAAGGGTGCCTTCTCTACTTTTCTTTCGTTGCAAACAAGGTGAGATTCATCTGCAATTGATGCTTAGCTTTGTTTAACAATTTTGTAACTCTCTTTCACACCATTTGATATTATAATTGTGACTCATACAACGAAATACAACCTCTATACTATCCTATTATTAATTTAATTGAAAGATCATTTCTTATAGAACTAAAGGTAGGAAAATAACTCATTTAAAACATTTTCTTTAAACACTCCTGATGCCTGACATTACTCTTTGAGCCTTAGGATTAATCTCAGGACCAACATCATTTTGGCGCCGTTGCCAGGGATGGAGAAATGAAGTTATTTTTCCCTGGGAGAATGACAAAGTAAAACTTTAATCTTTGATGGTGAACAAAGATTGAATACATGAAAAGGTTCATTTTTCACCCAATGACTCCTTGGTTTGAAGACTCGACATGATTCACTGGTGACTCCATTGGTTTCAAAATGTCAAGTTCTTTCGCTGCTTGGATTTTTGCGATGTTTGCTCCTTTGGAATTTACAAATGTTTTTGGTTTTCCAAACGTTGTTCCTGATATTAAAGAATGAGGAGATCATCTTCCTAGTTTTAGAGAGGATAAAGATGATAATCCTGCTCAACATTTGTTTGAATTTCATAAGCTCGTGCATCAATTAGATATTCATCATGAATATGTTTTGATGAAACTGTTCATGTTTAGTCTAGGAGGGGATGCTTGACTTTGGTACAAATCTCTACTCCCTTCCAACATTTCATCATTAAAATAATTCCATGCAGCTTTTCATAAATATTGCAAAAGAATGTATTCATCAGAGTTCCATTTTGAAGACTATTGCAATTTAGATTTCGTAGAACAAGATTGTAAAGATAATCAGTTTGCTGATGAAAAATCAGAACATGATAGCAATTGTGGTCAACTATATGAAGAAGAATTTGCAGAAAAACAAGATATCCTTCAAACAGATCAAAGAAATTTATATGCAGAAGACTTTGAAGTAAATCAAGAAGAGGTTTCTTGCAGCAGTAAGAATGAAGACAACATGATTGCAAGTAAAAATGAAGAAATCCTTATAGACCCTCAAGTTCTTCAAGATGATCAAAGACATGACAATGAATCTTCTGCTGATATAGATCCTTGAGAAGGCCAATGGCTTATTGAAGACCATAAGCAATCAACTCTTGGAAAATATGATTTTGGTAATGATACTGACAATGGAAATGATACTCTAAATGCATTTGTCATTGTACCAAATGTTCATAGTAATTACTGTCATGATCAAACTACTGTTCTAAATTATTATTTTGATCAATCTGCTATTATTCAGTCATCATTACTAGATCATCAATAAATGGAAGTTTTTGAAAGTCAAAGTTCAATTTTTTTATATAATCAACCTATTTATGATGAGTATCCAGACGATGAAGAAGAGCATTTGTATTTCCCAACATGCATGGAAAAATACAATAGTCATCCTTTGTTTGATAATTATGATGAATGCAATTTTGAAGTTGATGAGCAACAAATTATTTCTCTTTCTTCAGAGAGTTCACTTCATCAGGAAAATTATCAGTTGCACTATAAAATAAATCATCCTGTGTATGACAGTGATGAAGAAGATTCTTGGACAAGCGATGAAGGAGATAAGGAGGGGATACTAGCGAAGTTGATATCTCCTTCCTATTTAGCAACTGATGAGCAACAAAATAGTGAGCCTCAATGTGACATTCTCAAACCAGAGAAAGAAAAGATTAGTAGTAGAGAAAGTGTGGAAAGGCATTGCATGCATATCAGACAACAAAAAGAGGTATTAGTTGACTCTGAAAATTCTTTATCTTTTCATGATCCAGTGGTTGTTTGGTTAGAGTATTTTCTTCAAGAGGTCCAAAATGTTGCAACATTTTTTGTGCAACCAAACTTCAACAGTAAGCACAAACTACCTATTCATTCTTTGCTACAAAAAATTTGTTATTTTTTCATTCCTTCATCCAACATAAAACAAGGTATGTTAAGCAATCCACTATTTGCATGGCTCCATTGGAAATTCCATATTACTTGATCAGTGGAGTTTCCCCTGATTTGTGTAGGGCCAATGTATATAATAAGTTGTCCAAATCAACTTTTTATTTCAGCATACTAGTTCGACGTTTTATTTCAGTAGTTCGGTTCTTAGTTTGGCATCCAATATGGTTCAGGTTTTAGGCATTATGACTCCATATCCCAATGATAGGGTTCAGAGTTGGACATGGTCGATTTCAGGTCGCACAAGGATGAAGACACGTGGTCTACTGTTCTTGGTGCTTTGCAGAGTAGATCTTGTTGAATAGGAGATGAGGCTCAAGAAAAAATCGACACTCGCCTTTACGTCTTTTTGATTTCTCTAAAAGCAGGTGATAAATAAATAATATTCCCTATTGAAAATTCAAAAGAAAAATATGGTATGAGTCCCTACTTTGCTTATAGTCCCAATAAAATTGAAATATTCTCTTTGAAAGGAATGTGAAGGGAGTTTTTCTCATGATAATATTATTACCTAACTTAAGAATCAGAAATGTATAAAATTATAGTGTCATGCCGATAAATTGAAAAGCCATATCTGAAACGACAAAAAAAATAAAATAATACACAAACTCAAAAGAAGTCTGAACTAACTACACAAAATTGTGTAGGATTAGGATTTTTGCTGATTCAAATCCTTCAAAACTGTGATTGGGTCATTTTTTACCTATCCCCAAGTTCTTATCCACTTCAAATTTTCTTTCTCCTTTCTTATTTTCTTGAGTCTTCATAGAAACAAAGAAACTTACCTTAGCTCTGAAAACTTAAAAAACATATTTTCAAAACAAAGTTTGGAGAAAATCTTTATGTTCCTTTGATTTTAATTAAAAAAGTATGTCTAGGCTAATCCTGACAATTTTAGCTCTGATATCAGATTTTAAACTGACAAATTCACTCAAGGTTTATCCCTGAAAAGATAAAAATTCCCATAATTGTTTTTCCCTATAGGCTATGGTGTACTGCAAATCAGAAGGAAGTTGGTTTCATAGTGTTCTTAAAATTATTGACAGACCTTCTTTTTAGCCTAAATATTTTAAACATGTATCATCCCTTGTATGTTACATACAAATTGATTGCCCCCACTTCAAAAATATTAAAATATAAGATAGATGGTGAAAGGAAATTCATAATATGATTTCCCCCATCTCGTCCAAGACAAATGGTGAAAGGAAATTCGTAATTCTATTGCCCCCATTTTGTCCAAAAGAGATGATGAAAGGAAATTTGTTTACCAATTTCCCTCATCTCAACAAAATGAAGTGGTGAAAGGAAATTCAACGGGAGAAGTAGATAACTTCACCGGGGTACCGAATAGGCTCGTTGGCAATGAAACAATATACATGATATTTGTAAGGCTATCATACATATCTATATTTCATACTCTGTTATCTAGTTCTCTTTCTGACGAGTTGTACATCCTGGACCAACTAGGGATTCCCTAAGTAAATATGTTACATCTAATGAACCTTGAAGCAAACAAAGTCGGTTGAAGCCTGATATTCCAGTTAAAGTTATTTTGATTATCTTAAACAATTCTGAAATCAGTTTTAGGAAAAGGAAATTTTACATGAACTAACTTGAAATTTATTATTGAGTATGTTTTGAAGGTCTTGGGACTTGGATAATTTCATTTTTCTATGCATGATTAAATAAAACTAGAAAGCGTTTTTTAGAAAACAATAATGACTCCATTTACCCAATAAAGGCACTTGGTCTACTGTTCTTTCCTGCATCACAGGGAGACACAATCCCCAGATGGATCCTATGTTGGAACACATACAATTATGAGCTTTTGAGCTTTATATTTTTCACCTCATGAAAAATAAAATTTTACCCGAAGAAAGCAGAAAATGACCTTTTAATTTTAAATCAAATTCATTGTTGATTAGTTAATGATAAGGTGCACATGATATCTGTCATTGATGAATTTTCCCTTTTGATCGAATGATCCTAATACCTATGGAGTTCTGGAGATGCTTGAATTTTAAAGAGGTAAATCTATAATGGTCGCTTCGGATCTTCGCGTTTCAGATGTTTCAATAAGTCTAAACAATAAAAACTCTGAAACCTGAAGGTATTTGCTAGCGACTTTTCCTAAACCTTTTAAAGGCACAAGTCATAAGACACATGTACCTTTTGAGTCTTTCCCGAGTTGACACGTGACACCCATTTTTGACATTTTCATTGGAGGATTCACACGATTCCAAGTAAGACATGACGTAGGAGAATAAGCAGGTCAGAAAGAGGATATATCAGATTGCAAGTGAATATCAGAAGAGTTGTAACAAGGAGACTAGAAAATAGGAGCTGTAAAACTGAGAGTGTCGACAGAGACTGGTACCTCCAGTACTAAAAGATTTTAATAACATGTGTGGGGCCCTCATGGCCATCCTGCCATTGGTTATAAGTGATCAGGCCTACTTTTTTTTCTAGCGATGTCTTTGATAGCAGGTCCTCTTCCCTATTGAATTCACAGGAGGCATGCGTGAAGATGAGTTTCTTGAATAGATGTTGAAGTGATCTGATTCGGTCCATCCAGGCCAGGAGTGTGATCGAATGGAGCGTTCCAGATTGATTCAACCAATAAATGATAACTTTGGAATCACCAATCAATCGAAGTTGTTCAATGTTTAGTCTTGATGCTAGGTGGAGAGTATCCCAGGCACCTAGGAGCTCGGGCCTTGTGTTAGTGCCAGGGCCATAGTTGAAAGTCCATCTGTAAATGGTGTGATTATTTAATCTTATCAAACCACCTGCCCCACATATATTTCCACTGCATTGTGTTGCACCATCAAACCAACCTGTTGTTATATCCTCTGTGATATGAGGGCTGATAAAAATATTTTTTGCCCCAATGGTTGGATGAGTGTCTTTCCAATGCTGATACAAGCCAAGTGTTTTGTATGCGACAATGTTTACAGTGAAATATTTATTGTCGAAGATCGAACTGTTCCTGGCCAGCCAAATGAACCAATTAATAAATAACGGAAGATGTTTGTAGTTATGCTCATGGGATGTCCAATGGGCAAGACAAGAAGATAATGTAGTGCCATTCCAGACTGTGGAAATGTAATGGTCAAGTGCGATCTTATCCCAAACTTGGTGCGTGAAGTGGCACTGTATGAAGAGGTGTTGTATTGATTCTGCATCTTTATGGCAAAGCTGACAAATGTTGGGTCCATGCCAACCTTTCCTTTGGAGGTTATCCCAGGTAGGGATTTTATTTTCATTTGCTAACTAGTTGAATAATTTGATATTGAGTGGAAGTTTCCATGTCTAGAAATGTAAACGTCAGCCACTGATATTGCTATGCCCAAGTGAATTGATGATTACTGTGTAAATGATTTGAACAGAAATAAGTCTCGAACTGTCTGCGCCAGCCCACAGGAGAATATCCTCCTCTAATTCTTGAAGTTTGATGCCCGCTCGATTGAGTTCAATACAAAATCGGTCCCACTCCCCAATCAACTGTGGCGATAGTGTCAAGTCTTGGCCTGATTTCCAGCTCCCTGTCGGATAATTGTGTTGATCATAGTGCACTTCCTAGTAAAGGTAATTAATATTATTATGATTCAGTTGAGAAATTAAATGTGGTCCCAGAATGGATGTGTGTCCGATTCCATAAATGATGTATTTGCCAATGACTATTGAATGGCTGGATCCTGGCTTCCAGCAAATCGAATTTTGTATCCAATGTGAAGCTTTAACTAAATTCCTCCAAGTCTGAGATGCGACCCTGTTGTGAGTGGATCCATTGCGGAGCCAAGAAGCATCAGAGGTACAAGGAAAATATTTATCTTTTATGACAGAGCTCCAGATGCCATTGGTGGTCAAAGCGCGCCAGAGTGAATTGGCAGCTAGCGATTTGTTGAAATAAAAAATATTTCTAAAACCGCACCCACCCATCGTTTTTGGAGTAGCCAGTGTTTCCCAATTGCAGAGGTGCAACTTGCATTGATACTTGTTACTCGACCAAAGGAAGTTATAAATGATTTTTCTGAGCTTATCTGGGACCGGTATGGGTATAGCAGCAAGTTCCATCCAATAAATCAGTTTTCCTTCAAGGGCAGCCTTGATGAGGGTGTATCAGCCTCCAATGGAGAGCCATCTGTTGCACCAATGCCCTATTTTTTTCTCCACCTTTGAAACAAGCCAGTCCCAGTCTGAGGCCTTGTAATGATCGGCTTTGATGAAGTAGCCAAGATAATGGAGGCCATGAGAGAGGTGAATGAAAGTATGAGGAAAGATGCCCTTCTCCTGTACCAATGTAACACCCTGTTTCCCCCAACTTGTAAATATAACTGGACTGGCCAAGAACTATGGAAAACTCATAAATGTGAATATGTGATGTAAATGGACCTTGAGGAAGAGGTCAATGAATGTGAATAACATTCCGAATTTATTGCAGGACTGTTGATGAGGGGATGTGCAGAAAAAGAGACCACGATGGCGGTGGAAGGCACCTGAAAAGGTGGCGTTAACTTCCACCGAGAATTAAATACCGTATTTGGACTCCACTGGCTCGGAGAACCAAAAGTGGCCCGCTGGCCCTGAAATTCAATGCCTCGTAGGCTGGTAGGCGGATGGCTTGATGAGGGATGGGATGGTGAACCGCCCATCCGTAGAGCCGTTAGGCCTGATCGACGCGAGGGTAATCGTGCCACACACAACCTCGCGAGAGGATAAGGCGTATGGCAGAAGTGATTAAGGGGGAGACGCGAGGGGAACTCTGGCATTATGCAGAGTGAGTGATAGAAGAGAGGAAGGATTTGCAACCTTTGCTCCTGGTCACTGGCAGACAGAGAGATGCAGTCTCAGAGCATCGGGGTCTCAGCTCGGGGGTGGCTAGTGGTAAATCCGTTGGGAGTCGTTGAGCCTACGGTTGGGTGGAAACAAGCACCTCTCTCAGTAGTTGCACCCACTTCTGGTGTTATTTCTGATAAGTGTTTTACATATTTCATCTTGAAATTCATAGACTGATATATATATATATATGCATATGCTCATAGAACTGTGAAATTGTGAATGATTTCTGTGTAAGAATGTCTGTGCAGTGTTTGATAAGAATGGATAGATATATGCTCATAACCGAGGAAACCACACATGACGTACGCGGACAAAGCAATTTTATTTATGCCTAGGTTGAGCTAAGTTAGGCTCCCAGCCCGTTCTCGGGATGTTGTTTTCCATTACCCGTTTCCAGGGATGCCCGGAGTAGATCTCGTCGCAGAGACCTTCCCTCCTTAGAAAGGTTCGCCAAGAACCCAGAAAAGGGGCTTGAACGTACAAGTCTTATTAACCCTGTACGAGGAGGAATGACCCTCTTAGAATTCCAAAGTAGCAGCGTAGGGGTAAGTAACGATTCGGCGGATGAGATCTTGTCGGAAGACCCATGGTCATTCACGACCATCAGATTGATGGAAGTAGTGAGAGCATTACACCCCTTGCCCTTTTTCCTCTATCTTCATGAACAACGAGGAAATCGGGATCGTAGATCCCAAGACCCAGGAGAACATTTGGACCATGGATCTCTCCACATCTACGAAGTAGTGGAGGAGTGCACAAGGTGGGACAATCTGAGCCGTTGGATCTCATCAGAAATCCCGTCAGCCGTCCGATTGGACCGGTAAGTGCCCTTTTGGGTTGGCGTTTGGCGAAGCCCGAGAGTTAACATGAACCGTCCCCCTTTAGGACATGTGTCAGAGATCCAAAAAGAGTCAGGATATTGGCCATCGACATATCGGAGATCCTGAGGTTGAGGGAATCGGGACGCTATAAGTCGTGAACCCCGAGAGTTCATCTGGACCGTCCATCTGTTTGGGATGCGTGTCAGAAATCCGCAAAGAGTCGGGATATTCGGCATCGGGAAATCAGAGTTCCTGAGGTCGAAGGAGATGGGACATCACAAGTCTCAAAATCCCGATGAGATCAGAGCCGCCTGTTCGTGAGGACACGCGGCGAGATCGTGAGCCCATCGACATATCGGGGGTTTGGAAGGCATGACTTCCGAAGTACCAGAAGTCGCAAAAGCGCGAGATTGGATCAGGACCGTCCGCTTATGGGGACGCGTGGCATAGATCCAGGCCATCGGGGAAAGTCCCGTCGAGGAGGCCATCCATCGGAGTTTGGCTCATCGGGATATCGGAGATCCCAGTGACAAGTTATCGGTGCCCTTTGGAATCGCGAAACGTGAAATCCCGATGAGTGGGGGCTAGCTGTCCGCACATCAGAGGAGGAGGATAGTGTCACCGTGAGGGGCCAACTGTCAACAAACCAGAGAGTCGGGATTCAAGGAATTGGGAATTCCGTGGACATATGCACTTTGGCATTGAAAACCCCGAAACCCCGATGAGGAACAAGGCTGCGGTCTTGTGAGATAGAGGTCACGTGGATTAAAGACTTAGCCCGGGAGGCTAAGGCAGTAGAGGAGCGTATCGAGATTTAGGGATCGGGGAACCAAGTTGTTGGGACATCATGAGTGTCAAAACCCCGGTGGATGGGGGAGATTCTTTCGGAGGATCTCCGAGTCTGTCCTAACCGTTAGATGTGGAAACAAGACGTTGACTTAAGCCACGACGCGGATATGCTTTAAGATAAGCAGCGAGCAGATCTGGACAACCATAGTCCACCCGTCCAGATCTACGACTGAGGTTCCATTCCGGAGCCCCCTTACTGTTCTGCCTTTAGCGATAGGGGGGGGGGGGNCGAACGGTCGAGATTTACTCACCATGATCAACGGCTTCCCAGTGGATTCCGGACCCCCCTTGCCATTCTACCTTTAACGAGGGGGGGGGGTCCGGAATAGTGTGGCGTGTGAAGTAGGACCCCTCCCTGTCATGAAAACCACCGTGTCGCGTTTCCCTCTCGCCACCTGTATTACACCTAAACGCGTGACGGGGCTTGTTCTCATTGGCGGTTCTCTACTCCTGTTGAAATTTGTTCCTATTGGCTAATTGCTGAACCGGTCGGGATTTAACCTCATTAGCCGGTCGCTAGCCCTGTCAGGGTTCGGTGGTTGTAGAGACGAACGTTTAGACAACACTGTAGCGCCGAGGCACGGAGTCCAAATAGGCACTACGTTCAACTTGAACCATGATCATGATCCGCGATCGCATGAGAACGAAAAAGAAGAAAGAAAGAGCCAGTTGGCGTTGGGTCTCCATGGTTATTTAAGGGTTCGAGTCCGACAGAGGTCCAGACAAATTTGATTTAGTTAGTGGGTATGTTACAACCAATTCATGTTCTTGTATATTGACAAAGTGGAGAGTTGATTTTGACCAATTGATAATTAAGCCAATAGCACATCAGAAGGTCTTTAGGAGACCATCAATTTCCCTCCATTCATGTGGACAGTCATTTGACATTATGAGGATGTCATCGGTGAAAAGTAGGTGTAGGATTTTGACCAGCCTGAAGAACTTGATCCCTATGATCGCTATGCTTGGCTTT
>WSFP011482161.1:0-16001 GCA_009831015.1 Picea engelmannii | reverse complement strand
CGATCGGCGTATATCAACCACCTTTTACATAAATGTGGTTGTTGCTAGTCATTAAGTACTACGAATGTTAAGTGATTTCTTAAAAAATGAATTTTGTTATATCATTTAGTAACACCTTAAAACATGATCACATGATGTTTCATATATTCTGGAAATAAATAGTGTAAGGAGTTATTCAAACTTCATTTCTATTGGATACTTCATTCATCATCAGAAATTGTTGATACTTATTGTTTTAATAGTTTAGGATAAAAAAAGTATTCATTGGAAATTTTAAACTATTCAAAAACTCCTTACATAGTTTATTTCAAAAATTACCAATAAAATTATGAGAAACTATATACTTTAAAACATATCAAATGATACATTTTGAATAATCTCTACAAAGTGTTAATCTTATATAGAGTGTTGATCTTATACAGTACTGATATGTACAGTGTTGATCCTATACAACACTGATATGTAAGGAACTAGACAGGGAAAATATTTTCAAATGCGCTTAATAAATGCAATAACAACGATGTCAGTCAAAAACCCCATGAAGTAAGGATTAATAAACTCACACCACTTTCTAATGTTTTTCTTTGACTTCTCATTACCATCATTTTCTTATGACTTATACTTGTTATCCTAAGGTTGGATATCCTTTCTCCGTGATTTTTTCTACAAGTTAGAGTCATCTTTACCATTATTCTATTGTGACAGAATTAGAAAAAATAAAATCCCTCTTACTCTCTTGCTTAAAATTTGTGTCGATATTAATTGCAATGAATCTTTACATGAATATATGTTAGTAGATCTTAATTGCAGTGGATCTTTACATGA
Organism: Picea engelmannii; assembly: GCA_009831015.1. NCBI lineage: Eukaryota > Viridiplantae > Streptophyta > Pinopsida > Pinales > Pinaceae > Picea > Picea engelmannii. The sequence continues at coordinate 15,176 of WSFP011482161.1, read as the reverse complement.
ATATATGTTAGAATAAAATCACATTTGGTAGAGAAGAATTTCCTGAATATATGTTACTATAACATTGTGCTAGAGACAAAAAGTCCTATGAAACGTGAACTCTCATATTTTAAGTGTTTGGTGTCTTTGGAGATTAAAAATGTTTGATTCCAATTATAGAGTAGGTCCCATGAAACATGAACTCTCATATTTTAAGTATTTGGTGTCTTTGAAGATTAAAAATGTTTGATTTCAATTATAGAGTAATGATTTAACATTAAATTAAAGAAATGAAATGTGCATTGTGCAACTTTCATCAACTTACTACAACAAAACTAATGTCAATGGTACTATTCAAAAACTAAAATTATCCAAGTGAAAACCGTGAAACTTGTTAGTGACTAACGATAAAAAGGACAAAGGGTTATTCATTGGGAATCTTTGATTCATTCACGATATAGTTGGATTTGTGAACTTTGAAATCATGAAACCCACCATATCGATGGAAACCATAATTATCTATTTCACATGAAAAACTAGTGAGAAAGGTATGTTCTCTCTTTTTTATTTAGTTGATTTTGGTCTAATTTTCCAAACTTTGATAATGAATCTTTTGTTTATTTTGTAAATTGTGTAATCTTTATAATTTTATTTATTTTTTAAATTGTATATCTTTATTGAAATTCATTGAATCTATGGTTGATTATAATTATATAAATATATTCTCCATCACATTGAAAATTTTTGTTACACGTATTAAAAAAATCTCTTCAACATCAAAATTACATCATTGCATCTAACAAAATCAAATTTAAACCAATTTTTTTCCTTTTTTATCAATTTGACCTATCATTTTATATTTTTCTTAACCAAAAAAACTAAAAAAGGAGCACAAAGTAAGTCGTTATGGTACTCAAATTAAAAAAAAAAGAATGTCGTAGGTTAAAGATTATACGAAATGAAGATTTTTTCCAGGGATATTTATTTAAAGTCCAGAGAGAAATTGTTGAATTCGTAGATCTAAGTGATTATTTCTGTAGAATCCAAGTACCCTCATATTTTTTCATCATGCTGAATTCATTTCTTCTAAAAATCATATAAAGTCATTCCATACCTTTATGAAAGTCACAAAATATGAATTTCTGTCGGAAAATATGAGTACTCCAAATTTGTTCGCAAGTTTGTGCCCCAATCATGTGAAATTATGATGCATGTTAACATGTCACTATTTTTCTTTTCTTTATTTGGTTTTATTAGAATTCATGTGAGGTATCTTAGTGTGTATGTTTTCATATTTATGATTTTTTTTAGTAATGATGATTGTAAGATTTTATAAAAATAAAAATTTCAAAATTTCTACACAATTTATTTCTAAAAAATTACACAAATTATTTCCAAACAATTATACAACATTGTCTAGAGTAATTTGTTAAATTTTAAATTTTAAACCTTTTTAAAACTTGTCATCCCAAATAAAATGTATACCTATCATAACATCTTTTAAGTGGAATATGTGCTTCTCATAAAACCATTTATTGGATGTCATAATACCATTTATTGGAGTAAGAAAAATTTGTAAAAATATTTTAATAATATAATTTCAGAATTTTTTATCTTAAGTCCCATTGTTTTTGTTGGACAAGGAAAAGAGAAAACATCTTGCTTTTATATTGTGATCTAGTGCCAAAATAACCAGTGAACTTGGGATTATTGTACGTGATTATCCGTAGGAAAATTTTGTCCATACATTTACCTATATAATTAATCAATTTGAGAATGGAGTACATATTAAATGATTCAAGACAACTTGTGAATTTGTGTCAAAGAAATCAGCCTTCTTGTGAATTTGTAGGTCTGCTAATATCTGGTATTAATCTCCCTAACTTGTGAATTTGTGTCAAAGAAATCATCTTGCTTGAGAATTTGTAGGTCTGTTAACCGATCAATGCCAATGGTTGCAAATCAAGTTTGTAAGAGGAAGAGAAATGGAAGAAAAATAATTTGCATTGGATGGGTCGGTTGATTTGAAAGGGATGCCCAGTTTAAGAGAAAAAAATAGACATAAGAGAAAAAACTAGAGGGTTGAAAGCATGTTCATTCATCGTCAATATGTAGTCCCTTTCATCTATCTACAGGTACAAATGTATGTTTTATGAAGATTGATCTATGTTTTTGAATCAACAAGTTACAACTTTTGTGAATGATTGCATTTGGTGGAATTTGGGATAATTTATTGATTTCTCTTACAACCAAGATGCACGAAGACATTATTTGTTCTTTCACAAATTTCACCAATTATGTAGTGTTTCTTAATCCTTAAAATTGAAATACATCTAGGCATATAGAGAATATAATTGCAAGAAACTAGATACAAGAGACAATTAGATGTAATATGAAAAAAATATCATTGTATTATGATAACCAAAACAAAGAAAACAATGTTCAATTTCCTCTTAAGGTGGGGAAAATTTTCATCAAGGAAAGTTCTGAATACAACCAAATAAGAAAAACATATCATAGCCTCCTATCTATTTAAATGGATTTTAAATAACAAAAACCCCAACTACTTGTGGTCCCATCACTAATATATATCAACTAACTAGTTGAGCAAGGTGGATATTGGTGGCCACCCATCTGTTCCGACTCATCTTGAAGTTTTCAGTTCAACACATTTCTTTGTAATGGGGACATTTATTTGTAATTGAGGGTTCTACACTTATGGGGCTATACTGTAGCCATACACAACATTCAGGTGGATATTGGTGGCTTCCTGCCTATTCCAATTGGCTTATTTTGGAAGTTTTCATGTTAGTACATCTTTTTGTACTTCCAGGGCCGTTTTGGGGCCCTAAACAGTGTTTTTTTGGCTTGCCACAGTCAAGCTGTAAACAAAGTCAAATTTTAATGACATAATGCGTAGTTGTCGAAAATACCTTAACAACATGCTATCACACACCTAAAAGGGATATTGTATGCAAAATTTACGACCCCAAGAAGTTAATATACTAACTTACCCCAATGAGGCCCACATGACTTTTGACTTTTCATCTCCTAGGGTTAGGTTTTTGGATGTCTAGGATTTTGAAATTTATTTTTATCATAAAAAAGGCCTCCAAAGCCTCATTGTAATCATCTTCTTGTGAATTAGCATAGCCGTCACATCTCTTCTCAGAAATAAATCTACCACCATTCTAGTGAGTCTTGCACTCTATATTTTTACAGTCTCTGTACATTTCTTTCATTAATAGGAAATCATGTATTGTTGTATTTCTATGTTTATGACAATTGTTATGTATATTTCATTGTAATATATCTGCTTTCATTTCATTCTTAAAATAATCTGGATTAGTGGTATCAAAGGAGGCTCGTCTTGATTGTTTTTCAGTGCATGTCCCGGACGAGGTTCGAGTATAACAAGTTGGGTTTCGAGATTGTCTCTTTTGAGGAAAATTGCTCTCACATGCCCAACAAACCCTCTATGGTGGAAGAAAATAAAAACGACGGAGAAGAAGATTATATTAATTTGTTGCTTGAGCATGCTCTCGCACGACAGAGGGACGAAATCATCGAGAATTTTTCCCACATCGTTCAACGCTTGCTGATAGAAACAAATACATCTTCATCAAGAAGACACTTTGGAGAAACCTTTCCCTTCAAGGTACAAGTTAATTTTGATATTCCCGTATTTTCAGGTTAGACAAATGTGGATGCCTTAGAAAAGTAGTTGAATCTACTAGAATGTTATTTCTCTATTCACAATTTTTTTGATAGGTAAAAGATCACCTTCATACTCCTCAAGGCCCTCCCCCATGTCAAACATTGGTGGGAAAATTACTGGGAGAAAAGTTCCACAAATGAATCTAGAATATATGGGGCCGAGCCCACTTGGGATTTTTTTGTGGATGCGGTCAGGGAACAATACTACCTTGTTCATAACTATGAATACCAATACATCAAATGGACCAAACTGCAGAAAGAGAAGAGCCAAACAGTGATGGAGTTCACAAATAATTTCAATACCTTCCGCACCAAGATGGGTATCAAAGACTCTGAGCGACATCTGGTTCTGAAATACCATGGGGCACTACATAGGTACATACAAACCAAAATGGATTTCCTAAACATGATATCATTGGGAGATGCCTATCGATATGTTCTCAAAATCGAGCAGAAATTTAGGCACCAGTTCGAGTCTGCAAATCTGCAACAACCAAAGCATGGTAAAGACGACCCTAAACAACATGGTAGTTCTCCTTCTTGACAGTTGAGAACTTGGATCTACAAGTTTACCTTCTCCTCTTGTGAGCTTCAACCTTGTATGCATCAAAAAACAAAACACTTGCAAACCATCAAGACTTCACAAACCTATGCTCTTATACCAACTTGATCTGAAAATGAAGAAGACTTGTATCTTCTAAATTATTTGTAAGTGTTAATATTGTGTTCTTGGGTAAAAGGATCAATTTGAAAACACATAAATTAAAGAGTTTTCACACTTAAGATGCACATAATAACCAATAGTTAATAGCCATCAATAAACACATAACACAACAAATGATAAAGTAGTTCACCCCTCTCTTAGGATACATACCCTGGTCCATCTTCCAATGGATATTTTATATTATTTTCTCAAAGTTCTAAAAAAAAGTTCTTTACAGTGCTCAAAATTCCATATAGATGGCTCCAATGGCTCAAGAACATCCAAAAACCCATAGTTGGGAACTTTCTGCACCTGGTTTGGCCAAAAAATGAAGAAGATATCCTCCTGCAAAGTTTTCCCTTCAATATTGTTGTCTATGGTTCTCTAATTCGCATATGTGTGTGTCTAACACGGCTCCCACAACTTTACTGGACCAAAAACCTAGCACCACATGCACTCTGCAATTCGTGGAAAAATGTTGAATGGTTAGTGCGATTAGCGCCCCCTTGGCAGGAGGTGTTGGAAGCATGGGGGGCCATATGGACACGTCCCAACGCCTATCTTGGGCCCTTGTTGCATAATGGAAAAAAGACCCATGCCATCGGTCATGTGGAGTGGTCATGTGGCAATAAACCTGTGCCTTTCGGGCTAAAATCCAAGTGTTAACCTTTTTTGCGCCAAGTGTTATATGAAATGGACATATGGTGTAATAATTGTGGGTTATGCGCTGGAGAGTTCCCGCAATAATGGTTCTATGGGTGGTCGCATGTAGTGTATATTCTGTGGGGTTGGGGCTAAACCTCAACCCCTTTTCTTCCGCCAACCAAACATCACTTTCAATTCAAATAAATATAAAATCATATGTGGTTAAGAACTAAAGCATAGGCAAGTTGGTGGCCCGACCTATGTAGAGACTATGCCAATGCCCACAGAGGTCGGGGGTTCGACCCTCATGGACTACCACAACCTTTTATGAACTGGAGGGGTGCCACACGGCAACCCACGACCGGGCCACGTGGCACCATATTACTTGCCACCCACACACCACGTGTCAGCAAACTAGTCATCCACATATCTACCACATAGCCTTCCTAGTCAGCCTGCCAACTCAACACCTCTACACAGTGGCTAGTCCACTTCACCTGCCATGTGTGGGAGCATACCCTTCCATGTCAGCAATGTACGGACTGTACAGTCAGCAAAATTTTGCATGTTTGGCAAAATGGATAGAACATGATATCTCACTCATACGATGTCTGTTTGAATCTGTTCAAGTTGCTTTGGGATCATGAGGATGAAGCCTACACACGTGTCCATTTTTAAACAATTCTGAGCACTTTGATTTTTTGAGCAAATTTTGATCCCATGGATGACCACTTCTTTTAGTATCTTAAGTATATTTTTTAATTAGTGGGTGTTGAAGATGAAATTTCCTTTTGTACCTTCTTCTTCTACAAATTGATAAGTTGTTGAGCCCCTTGATTTATCGTCATAGATAACCCATGATTCATCATTGATCATCTTTAAACATTTATCATCCTCTAGCTAAACATGATTAAATTGGAAGGGATTGTGTAAAAACCCAAGAGGGTTATACCTGAATAACAATTTTTTCCCCCTTTAATTCCAAGACACAACAAGGTAACAAATATCTAATCAAACATAGAAGAAACACAATGGTTAAATAGTAAGGAAGGCATGCAACTGTGAAACAATGCATTAAAATGATTTCACATTTAATAACATATTCCATAAAGTTATAACTTGGAGTACTTGTAGGTCCTTTCCTTTATTGTAATCCAAGTGCTAATCTAACCAATGATCCATGATTATATTCCTAACCAAGGGGGAAAATCATGTCCAAGTCCCACTAAGTTTCCACCCAACCAATGCAATTACCTTCACTAGGTAATGTCCCTCAAGTGGGGCTAAAGATGAATGAGGTGAGGAAAGTAAGGTGCACAAAAACTCTCTACATATAACTCATACAATCCAAAAATTCATTCCACAAATCAAACCTCCAACTAATCAACCTTAATGTGGTGGAGAGGATCCCATAAGTACAACACTCCCACACCTCACAAGGTTATAGTGTGTCAGGATCTTACTACCACTCAAGAGTCCTACTTAGTGGTGGCACCCCTTTGCAACGATATTACTATCACTTTGAACCTTGATGAATAACCCCATTTGGTTAGGCATCATACTTGGCACTTTAATCCCAAGGTCCAGATAGAAACAATGGCCATGAAGAAACGAGCATACTAACTCTCATTGGTTAGGTACACTCCTATCCCTTTAGTCCACTTGGACCAAGTTAGAGAAACTAGTAATATGATCTACCAAGTATGCAATTCAGAACACAAATATCTTGCATAGGTAGAAAACCTCATAACCTTTCATCATGAGTTGGCCAACCATCTCTAAGGTAGGCAATTATTTTGTAATATTTCCCAAGTGAAACCATTTTCCAAAGATTTGTCTCTTGGCCTTCCCTTTCCCCCTACTAGCTCACTAATGGAAAAATAAGGCTGATGAAGGAAATTACAAGTGTCAAGAAGTGGTTAAATAGTGAATCACAATTCTCCCCCTTTAGTATTTTTACTCAAGTTAGATATAAGAGGAATTTTTTGTTTGACAACACAAATGTTCCAATAGAGGATTAACAACTTCAATAAATACTCACACAACCATATCAGACATCAACAAACCAATTATTTTATGTGGTAAAACACCCACAGGGAAACATCCATGGCCCAAGCTAGCATGACCACTTAGAGAAGTTTATTAATGCAAAAGAAAAACATTATAGAGAGATTTATAAGAGAGTTTCTCACAATTTATCTTTAGCTAATTACCCTCCATGCTATTTAAATAGAGGGCATGGATTAATTGGGTGTTAATCCACGGATCAATGTAGTTGTTAAGATCGAGAAGAAATCGTTCTATGTCGAGAACATATTGTGATTATCGGATTACCAAAATACAAATGCATACTAATGCATACTAAACAAACACACTAAGAAACACACATTCCCAAGATAATCTGATACAATCCTTTACTTCTTAATAAATCATCCATATGGGATTTCCATTGAATGTAATTGGTTCTAGTAAGAAAAATATCACTGGGATAATTCGTATTAAATATCTATAGAATATGGATTTAAACACTAAAACTGATGTTTCAGACGGAAAGCTATCGAAAAAATAGGTTGTTTAAAAAAAATGTCATTAAAAACGAACTTCAGATGTGAAATTTATTCCCTTTTGAAAAAATTCATAAACGATAACCAAAGAACCACATGGCAAGTAGAAGTTGGTCGACGTGGTGATACATATCCTAATAAACTCACTTTTACAAATAAGTTGCTTATGAAATGACTCACTTTTTTAGAATAACCAAGGATAGCTTTTACAATGAAGTTACTTTATAAATTCAAAGGTTGCATATAAAACAAATAACTTAAAATAAAATATTAAAGCTACTTATAGTGGTTCACTTTTATAATTTATGTAAAATACACTTTACAATTGATGCACAAACCTTTTCGAAAAAAAGTAACAAAAAAAACACTTGAACTCAAGACCTCTTACTTAATAAAACAACTTTTAATCAAGAAAGCTAGTGCAAAACATATTATATTGTTTAGAAGGAGGATTGTTGTTGTTTTTTTTGTTATAGTAATCGTCATCGTTGGTGTTTTCGTCGTTTTCCTTGTCGTTGTGGAGGATGACCTTGGAGAGCGTGCTCATGAAAAAATATTTTCACACAAGAAAAAAATTTGCTTCTTGATGACAACAAGGGTTAAATCTCGATTAGTTTACCTGGAAAATGCAAAATTTCCCTCCTTTTTTAATTTACTGAGCTCACAGACAACGAACGAAAAAGAGCATACACAAATAAGAAAATCATGTCCACTCTATTTTTTATTTGTTGAGATTGCACAGAGTGTAGGGAAAAGAGAATACATAGATCCAAAAGAATAGAAACTCAAAAATAAAAACAGAAAACTGAAATATTATCTCTGCAAAAAAATTAAAAGGGCATATTTGGGCTTTGTACCTCAAGATTTGATTGAAATGGTCGTATCTTGGGAAAAAAGGAAACCTTTGCGAGTGAAACGAAAAATGTTCCCAACTAAAACGAGTTCTCTGGATGCACTGGAACATTCCTCTCAACCCATAAATGTGCGCAAATGGCAGAAAACAAATATGCAACAACATGGCTTAAAGAGCTTGATATACAATGGGAGTGGGTCTTCAAATGAGCTCTAATTCCATGTTGGACACCACAAGTATTCCAAGAGAGGATGAACACCTTCTGTAACCACTCACATAATCAGATAAAAGATGAACACATTGATGTTTTTACGTGGTAAAACCCCTATGGGGAAGCAACCACGACCCCAACCAACATGGCCACTTGGAGCAATTTGTTAATGAAAAAGAAAAAGATTATAGAGAGATTTACAAGAGATTTTCTCACAATCGATCATCGGAAAATGATGCTCCATGATATTTAAATATAGATCGTGGACTAATTGGGTGTTCATCCATGGATCAATATAGTTTTTAAGATCGAGGACAGTATGAAGTGTCAGATCACTCTACATTGAGAACGTATCGTGACCTTTGGATTACCTAACTACAAATCCATACTAAAGAAACACACTATTACCTAACAACACATTATACCAAGTTGATCTTAACTAACTCCTAAGTGTCTAAATATCCTAACATTTTCCAAGTCCTTTTTCTTCTCCAAAGATTTCTAGGAACTAAGAAAAATGGTTCACCTGATTGAAAATGAGCCCCATTTCCAGTTGGGCATGGTATAAAGCATGTACCATATATAATCATTATGCAACAAAAAGAAGGGACACCATCCCGACTATGTTCATAAGCCTATCTGAAGTAATGTAAATTCTTAACAACAATATCAAGTAAGGATTACTCAACACAATCCATCATAGGTATAACTATCAAGTCATATATATGTCCAACTACAAGTAAATATCAAATAAAAAGCCATCCACGAGGTGAGGAGTCCAAAATCCCATATCCTATCTATCATCACAAGGCACACAATGTCTAKCCATGAAAAACAAGGAYAGGGAACATCGGTCACATCGGTCCTACACTAGGGRAGTCACATAATATAAATTCTTAATAATAACTAATGATGGAGATCCTCGCATRCCATCAAAGGTATAATTCATGGTAATTATTATGAATGCATAATGTAGTGACTACTCATGAACAAAACAACAATGRATGTATTGTACATTAAGRAACACCCATCCATTATTTATTAAAAGGGAATACTCATAATGAATGTATTGTTCATTAAGGACACCCATCCATTATTTATTAAAAGGGAATACTCATAATAATTGGCTAGGACTTGACCATTCATTACTAGTAATAGTAATAATAAAAAAGGATGTAACCATCCATGAACATAAATACTTAATCAATAATATATGCTTATTAATACATGTACATGAAAGGGTATTTTCACCTTGTGCCATTTTAAATACACATATACATCTCTTTTAAATGCAAGTCAACATCGTAGAAAAATTAACATGGGGAATAATGATTACATCACATCACAAGGATAGCATATTGTTAGAACCAAAACTCACATATCATACACTAGTGGGTGTTATAGGTTGGCTAGCTTCTCGTCCTATTTCTTGGAAGAGTAAGATGAGAATTTAATTTGAACCCCATCCAACCTCCACTAATCATTTCACCTGGTTTTCTTCACTCATTACATATTTAGTTACCAAAACTATTTCAAGTCTCTTTGAAACCCCATCTTCATTTTCTTTGTTATTCCTCCAAGTTGGTGAAAGTTTTATGGGTTCTATATTTACATACCTGCCTCTTCTAGCTTGTGTTTGAACATATATTTTGAGAACACTCATATCACTATTCCTTTTGCACATCATTTCTAGCATTATTGTTTGGACTAACATTTTTTTATGCCTAGGTGGGATTCTTAAGAAATCCATGGAGAAGGTAACACAATTATTTTTATCATTAAATCAATGCATTAGGAATTATGCTCTAACATTCATTATATTCCACATTTCTCATGGTTTGAGAGATCAAATGAATAATCAATATCCTCAATAAGAATAACTTCCTTGGTGGTGTTGATGACTAATTTTCTCTACCTTTATGTTTGTATAGATTTTAGGAAGCTCCAAATTATAGACATCTTAGCCAAAATAATAACCAATGGATGTCATCATGCTAAATTTACATGTTATTAGAGGATTATAAGGCAAGTAGGTTCTTTTCATGATTCGTATAATGTTTTGATAGAATTATTTCCCTTCAATAAAAACTTCTCAGTTTACTATATAAATCCAAGAACAAGTTTTCTCTTATATTAGTATTCACAAAAATGCTTGATCTTAACATTGTATCTAAAATTTCCCTAGATGGGGTGACACATGGGCCACATGGGCCACACGGGTCGTTGGACGGGGTGATCACGAGGGAAGTTAAAGCCTCTTGCTTCCACCCTCCCTCCTTGTCTAGTCATGATGGGTCTCATGCTTAAACGTCAAGCCTTAGTGCATCGGGCCTTAATGGAAGCTTGGGATTGGCTCTTCGGCTTCAGTACGATCCTTGAAATCGCCATCACACCAGCACTAATGGCTACCAAAGCCATCAATGCCTCTGCCCTCCTGGTCTTTTCAATATGTGGAAAATGTTATATGGGGTGTTTGAGCCCAGAGCCTAACATTCTTCTATTGATCCTTCCCCAAGAATCAGCTTGCTCCTACGGTTTTTATGCTCGCTTGGTGCCTTGCGCAGCCATGCCAAGAGAACGGGGCAAGCCCCATCGAGGGCATGCCTATTACAGCAAATTTGGATGGCACAACCGCCCGGGAACTGCCTCTCAAGCTCTCACGCTAGGCAGAGACCACCCAGGATCTTCGAGGCAACATTGGTTTGTGTAGGCCCCTTCAAAGCGTTGGCCTCACGATGACCAGGGACTTACCTCACGATCTGAAGTTCCAGATGAGGACCATCTAGGTCTCTCGAGGATAAATTGGTACGCACACGATCATCAACATCCACATCCTCCCAGCACTGAGAGTCTCCAAGGTTGTTTCCTGGTGGAAGAAGAATTTCCTGCCAATTGGGAGGACTTATTTTCTTTCCTTCCTTCAACCGCCCTGGAGCGTCAGCCTACTACCTGCACCACCATTCCATTACATGAGTCAATTATTATGGGATGCATAGTGGAAGAAGATTCCTTACCTTTGGAGGGCCACTCGGGGCACAATTCAACTGCCCCCATGGAGGAAGACCTCGTCACAGACTCGGATGTTGCCATCAATTACCTCGCTGCCACCTTGGAGGAGAACTAGGCTCGAGCAGACTACCACCCAGCTCTAGACTCCTATAGACTCACAGACGACCACCTGGTTTTAATATTTGAAATGAGGAGGGACCTAGCCAAGTAGCAGCACCACCAGAGTTTCTTTGGGAAACATCTAGATGGCCTTTATGCTTCCCTGTCAAGCGATCTTGAGAAGAGCCGCTTCCCGACGTGTTTTCATCCCTTCACCTTCAGACTCCGTCACGATGGACGTTGTGGCTCGCCGCATGTATAGCTTCTTACAAGTTTTTTTCTTTGGGTCAATGGCTAAATTTTTGCAAATGTTATCTATGTTAGTCTCTCGTTCAGGTCCGATAAGCTCAGGATTGCTAGTCTCTGGTTCAGGTCGGGGCACCGAGTCCACCACCTGTTCTGGTTTCCACTAGAGTGGCAAAACATGTGGCAAGTCCCCTGGTTGTATTTTGACAGTTGTCGTCTTTTTTTTTTCAAGTTATATAATTATGAACAGATGTCACACAATTGTGTTTTGGTTTCCACTTCGGTGGCAGAACAATCAACTTGCTTTCATCTTGCTCTCATTTATATCTGGACAAGTTTTTTTGCTTTCACAAGATAATATAATTATTTTTATTTATCAAAAAAAAAACATTGTATCTAAAATTTTATATTATAATTTTTAAAGCTATTTAATTTTTCTTTCCAAAAAGTAAGAAGTTTTATAAATTTATTTTATTTTTAATGTATATATAATATATTATAAGTTTATATTTTAAAATTTTAAAATATGTTTATTATCAATTTAAGTTGAAATTGAAATTTATTTATTTTGTAAAAAAATTGAGACTTTAGTAAAATAATTTTATATTTTCAATAAAATTACAATTAAATATATATATATATATTTTTATATTTTCAATAAAATCACAATTATATATATATATATATATATATATATATATATATTAAAAGAGTTGAATGAAAATATAACTTATATATATATATATATATATATATTAAAAGAGTTGAATGAAAATATAACTTTTAACTTCAAGATGACCATTTCTATAGGGTTTCTGCTAAACGATGATAAATCCAAGTCGGGGTGGACAGAGACGATGTCAATGTCAGCTTATTTTTATTTATAACAATTACTCCGTACGCGTAAACCCAATTACTCATAATTATTCAGTGAAGTGCTAAACCCTTTACTTCCTCATCCTTCTGTTTCCTGAGAGCTACAGTCTCTATTGCCTTCTCGGCATCTTTCCCGAAAGCCTCAGTGGTTTCCCTCTTATATCGGTAGCAATAAGAGACGAAGGAGAAAAAAATAAAGTTCAAGACATTAAGAACAGCTAAGAATGCATAGTAATAATCCAGACGCGATGCATTCAGATTATTTAGAATCCACCCCTTATGGCCCCTTCGTCCTGTGATATTACTCACAATCGTCAGCAGAAAGCTACCCATGAAGGAACCCACTCCTAGAGAGCTTGTGTACAGTGAGGTTCCGAGGCTCTGCATACTTTCTGGTGCCTGATCGTAAAAGAATTCTATTTTACCGATATCTAGCAACGCATCTGCTGTGCCCATCAGCGCAAACTGTGGAATCAGCGTGTATATGCTTCGGGGCACAATTGCCTTCGTGTTATGTTGAAGCCCGTGATCTCTAATCACGTCTAATCGTTTAATTTCTGTGGCAATTGCTATGACCATCACAATAATCTGGATCACCATGCCTGCTCCGATCCTCTGTAAAGATGTTACGCCTTTGGGATTGCCCGTAAATCTTCGGAAGAAGGGGACCAATATTCGGTCATAAATCACAGTTGTTATTAGCATTGATAGCGTGAGGAAGGCCGAAGTGCTAGCCGCCGGGATTTCAAAGCTCTTGGAACCACCCAGATGCCTGTCCAGTGTCGCAGCCTGTTTCACAAATATCGTGCCTACAAGTGTTACCATCGTGCTCGGTATGACGGTAGCCAACCAGACGGGAAGAAGTCTTATCATGAGCTTCGTTTCCTCCACTTCAGTAACGGTGCAGACCTTGGAGCTGGCTGTGTCTTCTGCAGTTTCAACGGCTGCCTTGTCTAAGCATCTGTAATTACAAAGAGCTTAAATTTTAATGAAATAGAATGAGAACTGTAGAAAAAAATACAAATTTCGTTATGGTATCAAGGCAAGCAGGCATGATGCTGCCAACAATAACCTGTTTGCTGGGCAGCATTCAATACAAACAATAACTTTCAATAACAATAACTTGTAAAGTATGTTGTTGTAAAGTATGTTGTTGGTTGGGCAGTATTGAATGCTAACAATATCTTGTTTGCCTGAATATCTTGTTTGCAGGGTAGCATTCAAGGTAAACAATAATTTTCAATAATAACTTGTTTGTTTTGTTTGTTGTGCAGTATTCAATGTTGCTTTAAGCGCTATATATACCATTGTATATATCTCAGTTTAAATATCAAGATAATCTAACTGTATATACATCAGTTACAGTAACATTAAGTATTGTCCAACAAATTGGTTAGTGTTAGGTTTTAGGCTGGGTCATCAGAGATTTTTTTTCACCAGGGAAAATAGGCATGGGAAACTCACCAATACTTCTCCACTTTTTATGAATGGTAAATATGCTAAACAGTAACTCCAAAAACATAAGGCTTGAACTCATGACCTCTCCTTACAATCAGAAATATATACATTGTCCGATATAAAAAAGATAGAAAAAAATATAAATAAAATTGTACCATCAAGCCAGTAACAGATACATAAGCAGTAGTGAAGCAATGAATACTTACTTATATGGCCTCTAATGCTGCACTAACAGTTGATAGGCAGATTCCGTAGAATTAACAAGCAGTGAAGATAATCAAACTGGATGTATGTGGCACGGATAATAGTAAGAGAGCATAGCGTTAAATCAAATTCAAATTCTTGATAGAGTAGTTCAGTATAAAAAATTTAGGCTAATGATCTACCATACTGCGATAATGACAAGGAACAGTGTATTTTTAAGTTAAAATAGAAGTTTTAATAAGTAATAAAGGCATTACCCAATACACATTTTTTTTCCAACATTATTACTATTAATAATTTTTTGTTATGATTATTATATATTATATGTATTAATGTGCTAATATGATTATTATATAATATATGGATTAATATGCTTACGAATGAATTTTTCTAATAAGTGTACATTCATTATAAAATCATTAAATTAGTAGAAGGACAATTTTGGTTAAGTTTTTTTTTAAAGGTTTATATTTTTATGTATCTGATTTTTTTTAAATATTTGATAAATTTTAACTTAAAATTTATTTAATTTTTTTAAAATACTTTTTAAATTCTAAATAAAAGTAAATTTAAATTAATAATATTAAAAAAAGAAATATTATATAAATTTAT
>ML880951.1:0-16001 GCA_009831015.1 Picea engelmannii | reverse complement strand
AAGAAGACACAGATACAATAAAAGAATGGTCAGTTAGCATCTATCCCATGGAAGAAGTAGAAGACGAATCATGTCATAAGATGGAAGCTGAAGTGTTGAAGGTTGAGAAGTCAAACACCCAAAGCAAGTTCTTAAACAGCTCCATGACCTTGGATAATCTCTTGGATAGTCAGAGATCACCAAATGACAAATCTGGTATTGGATACAACAAGGAAGAAATCAATACTCCTAAGAAACCTGATACAGGTCCTTCGTCTGTGAAAAAGAAAAGAAGTTATGAGAGTGGTTGTAGCGGTTTTTTCTTGTGATTGAAAATGGTCATAAAAGATTTGGATTGTATGCATCATGGAAGAAAAATGAAATTGCAGTAATAGAGATCGATGAGAATCAATGGGGAGATCCAAGGGTTATTTAAAAAGTACAAGCTACAATTACGCAGTGTTTCAGTAGGACAACAACATCTTCAACAACAACATTTTTTTGTACAAAATGATATACATGACATCCTATAGAGATAACAAGAGGAAAGACCTTGTCAAGGAAAGCTAACCTTTTAGGAACAAAGGGGGAAAATAGTCAGAAGCAGAGAGAACAGTGACAGGGGAAGTCATCTAGTTATGACAAGAAAAGGTTGATGAAGGAGTCCCAGTAAGAGAGGTGAGCAATATTGAGTATTCTACAGAGGATACAACAGAAGCTAAAGATGAACAGGTCCAAGAATCGGAAGGAGAAGACTCTAGTTTAGATACAAATATTCTGCAGGCCTCAAATAAGAGATTCCATCCTATTAGGGGGAGTTTGTGTTGGTTTAATATATGATACCTCATAAAAATACTACAACAGCTCAGGGGGAGCGTGTTTTCTTTGAAATTGATGTCAAAGGGGGAGAAAAGAGTCTGGGTACCTTTGTTGCCATCAATGCCAAAGGGGGAGATTGTTGGCATGTTTTACAGGCAGTGTATTCTTATCATTGATGGAAAGTACAACAACGACGATGGCTTAAGTATAGGAAGAATGTTCCAGGCGAGCACCAGAAGTATTTTGGGAAGACGCAGCAGAGAAATCTCGATAAGATCAAAAGATATAGTGTAGAGTATGCATGTTTGTCATCGATGGAAAATATCATGACCAACAGTGCAAGGATAATGGCATGGCAATGGCAAGTTCAACAAGTGATTGTTGGATCCCATTCAGAAGTGTAAACTCCAGGATTCAAGGAAGCAACTCACAACAGAAAATAGTGAAATGTGAAACCACGACTTAATCTCCATTTCGTAGTTTCAGATACCGGGAGTTGGAGGTTTCTAGGACACTCACGACAATAATGTTGAAATCATGAAATGCAAAACCATGACTTAATCTCCATTTCAGATTTTCGGATATCGGGATTTGGAGGTGTCAAGGAAACTCACGACAAGAATGATGAAATTGCGAAATGAGAAACCATGACGTTTTGGAGTTTTGGATACCAGGAGTTGGAGGAGTCAAGAGTCGAGACTTTTCATCACAGGAGTCCCGAAGTTGCGAAATGTGAAACGTTGAAATCCTGAAACAAGTACATCAACAAAGACGCCATTTCAAAGTTTCGTATACCAGGAAATCAAAGATCAAAGGAACTTTAACCTTTGAAGTAGTTGTTACACGTCAAAATTACTCAACTGGATAAGTGTCGCATATTCCTCTCAATTGTCGTAAGTGTCGCATCTTCCTTACAACTTTCGCAAGTGTCACAAGTTGTTCACAAGTGTCACAAACGTTGTTCGAGCATACTTCCATGACGACGACACTAAGGAGGCACTTAAAACATCTCATACACATTATTTGGAGAAAGAGGAATTGATTAACTGAAGTCAAGGAACTCTTGACACCTGAAAAGAGCTCTTTGTCAAAGGTTCTAAGGGTGAGCACTCCCCTATATCAGTCTAGGGAGTGCTGGCGCTCCCCTATAAGGCTTCAGGGCGCGTTATAATGCTCCCCTGCCCCTCGAAAGGAGCGCTATCCACCTTTAGGGTGTTGGCGCTTCCCTCAAGCTTCTTAGGGAGCGTTATAGTGCTCTGATGCCCCTTTTGCAGGAGCGCTGCCTAATCTGAGGCAGTAGTTGGCCCGTTGAGGAGAATAAGGGGAGGATCTTTCAAGTTTAGAAGGCAGTTGCATTCAAATTATTGGTTCCATCAGGAGATCCCTGATCTAAGGAGGAAGTTCCTCAACTTGTTCTAAAGATAACTCAAGAGGTTAAGCTCCTCTTAACCAATATAAGAAAGCTCTATGATGGTGGAAAGGGGGAAGAATTTCTAGCATGAAACCTATGATCTCATAGGAAACACACAGTCAGTCAAAGGAGAGTGATTAGTGAAGCTGTTGTTATCTAGGTTTTGGATCTTTCGAGAAAGGGTTAGACGAAGAGGACTCGACGAAGCTGTCGCATTCGCATCTACGATTGTAAGTACTGCTATCGTTATTCTCATTAATATGACACGCTTGGCCTGTTTCTTTCTAGTTTGTGTCTGATGTTACATGAACTTATCATTGATAGATAGATCTGTTTTCAAGCTAATATCAATAGAGTAGGAAGTGGTCGTATCTTGTTTCTCTACAAAACTCAGCGAGGAGAAAAGGATCGGAGCTCAACTCGGAGTGTGCAGGCACAAACATCGATAAAGAGGTACTTATGTTCTCCTTCCTTCTCATGTGTTGGTTTGGATAGATTTGAAAGGAAGTTAGTGTCCACGTTAATCATTTTCTATCCTAGAGTTAAGGTCAAGCTCTTAGAGGCGATCTACCTGTCCGCAGGGATATTTTCCTACAACAGAAACTGGCCACTATACTGAGGAGATAGCCTCAAATCGAAATTTCTTGTTTTGATTTCTCCTCATTGACCTTGTTTTACCCCTTGATTGTTTTAGACCTGGTTCACTCCTCTTTTTATTGGTTTCATGAGCTGATTGGCTCCCTACCCCATCATACTCAGCCTAATTGTCGAGATTGAATTGAAATTTTTGGAATTTTTGACATTTTTGGGAGTTTTTGAACCTGGAGCCCCTGTCCTTGTGTTAAAAGAGAACCAACGCTCCCTAATATCCTTACACAGAGTGCTATAACACTCCTTTCCTTTGGCAATAGAGCACTAACCCTCCTTTGGCCCATAAACCTTCCAAAATTATTTTTTCAGGGTTTTATCTCTGTGTTTCTCCTGCTGGGTAACCTTGTGAGTCAATCCTTACTCTTTCCAGCTTTGACATCTGTCTTTTCCTTGAAGGAAAAACATCTTGATGTTTGGATTTCGTAGCCTTCTTCACTATTGTTGTTGAGTTTTTCTGCCATTTGGAGTTTGAAACCCATGCATTGTCTTTCTCTCCTCATCGACTAAACGAAAAACGTTGGTGAAGGCCATCAAAGGCCTACATATCTTTTCATTTGGTTTTAGTCAAGATCATTGTTCTTTGACTTTTTCTTTTGGGTGTGAAGTTTGTTTTCTCTTTGATTGTTTCTTTTCTTTCTCTTCTTGTTTTGATTACAATGAGAGGGTGTGTAGTTTGTATGATTCTTGCTTGTGTTGGTCTGATTTTCATTCATCCAAGAAGATAATTAGCAAGACGAGCCTTGTGTTGAATTAATCATTATTCATATGCAAACAATAAAAAGCATCTTCACGATTGATTGTGCATGTTAGAAGGCATCTCAAAAGTTTTAGCATCACATCAGGATTTGATTTGAAGAAAATTTGCTTGAGGACATTCCTTATCAGTGCTTGTTAGTGAAAAGAACTCTCTCTCTCTCCCTTAGATAGATGTTCATCAAAAAGAAATGAATGCTTATCATCTTTGATGTGTTTTTGGGACTGAGTCATAATTCCATTCGTTTCACTTCCATGCATCCCTTTTTGAGTAAAGAACAGCTATAAAAATCAACGCTAATTAAAAATTATTTAGAACTTTTTCTTTTCTAGGACCCTCCACCAATAGTAGACTAGACTTAGTACTTTGGATTAGGCTGTGAGCATAACTCTCCAAAGTTTCCAAAACAAACAGTAGCATCCTGAGTTAGGGAGAGTCAAATCCAATCATCGTATAAGTCTTCCTGGGATCCCCCTCTCACACAGGGGTTACGCACGAGGTTGCATTCGGGGGAGTTACGGAGATTATCCCTCCGTGGTTCAACTGATTGTGGTGGTCAGATCGTATTATGGGGATCACTTTGAGGTAAATCCACAATTACTGCATGGAAGCCTTTTAGTTGATTTCGGGCTCGATACCCTGCCCGTACGTTTGGATCGGACTGTCGACTATTCCCGCCCAGGGGCTGACTGCGAATTGGTAACCTTAGTGGCCATAATCTTTAGGGTCTTACACAAGGTGATAGTGAAGGGAAGTCTCACTGTACCTGGAGAAGACATTGGTCAAACTCACTCGGGCTCCTTGGAGGGTAAATCCACAATTACTGCATGGAAGCTTGCACCAAGGCGTACGTCTGTTAAGCAGGTCGCCATTGTAACTGTTCCACCTTATCCCCGCCCCTTCTGGACTTGATCACGTGACGTTGGATTTCATCACCAACTAGTACGGTCATCAAAAGAAGGCCCTATTTGCTTGGTTGTGATTCTTAGATTTCTATTAGCGTATGTTGTTTCTTTCTGATAATTGGCCATAGATCTCTTTCACTGACTCTTTTTCGCCAACATCGAACCTCCACGCCGTTCGCGGAGGCTACAGGGACTTCCTCCATAAAATATGGAAGGAAATACCCCTTTACCCCCTCATTCTACGGAGGAATATCCTCAACAGAGCGAGGTTCAAAATACTACAACTTCCCAGGAAGAAGTTCCCACTCCTTTGGAGAATTTTCGGATTGTTTCAGAGTCTCTGGAAGATTTTCGCATTCCGGAGGGATATGAACGACGTGTCCTCCAACTGAATTCCATTGGTGAATTTGTCGTCGTCAATCCTTCTGACATTCCGACTGGTTCTCATCAAAACCCTTTATCCAATGACCCCTTTTGGACTGCAGACATTGTTCAAAGTCCACCACGCTTGGTGCGAGATCTTTATGGAACAGGGGAAGGTGTCGACGCACCTTTTTCCTACACTGTACCCCTAAATCATTTTACCGGTACCACCATTTTTACAGCCACACCGCCCGTTGGTTCGAACACATCGTCCATTGGCCCAAGGTCTACTCTCCCCCTCTAGACGGCCCATTCTACAATGGTCCCTCACATTCTGACTATTCCCGTCGGTAATGCGGTGGTCAATCAAGCTGCGATTGGCACACCTGTAACACCAAGAACTACACTCCCTTTTGGATTCAGGGCACTAAATTCTTTCATAGCTACCACTACCCAAGTTATACCGAGAAGTTCTATACCTATCCAACAACCCGGAGAGACTGGTCTTGGTGGTCCTAATCCGCTCAGCGGCACCGGTCAGTCTTTTACGTCTAGTTCTCAAATTTCGGGAACTCTACCTCAAACTGGGGGGAATCCTCCCACTGGAGGACAAATCCCATTCAAGGGGCACCCTCATGCTGGGGGGCAGCCTCAATCGGGATTCTACCATCAACCACACGGACAAAATGTATCTTCTGCACCTAATCCGTGGAACGTCCTTTTTCAAGGGAACCCACAGTTCCCGGCAGGACAAAATTCTCAAACTTCACAACAACCCCCTTATGGACAAATGCCAAACCCAACCTATAACCCACAAAACCCATCCGGTTATCCTCTGCTCACACATGCTTCTCAAAACACCTCAAATCCTGTGTACTCTGGTCAAAACCAACCTCATACAAGAGGGCCCACTAGTTATAATTACCCACATAACCCGGTAATAGGCCCTACTGGTGTCCCGCTGCCACACTAACATTACCCACAGGTTAACCAACAACTACCTTTTCTAGCTACCCTAGATCTTCCAGACTTTTCTCGGTTAACGAATGACCCTATTTATCATTCTCTGATTTGGCCAACTATCCCAGTTAAACTTCCTTCTGATATCCCAAAATTTGACAGAAAGTGCGGAGAAGACCCAAACAACCATGTGATGACTTTCCATTTGTGGTGTTCATACAACTCCCTCATGGACAATTCCATTCGTTTGCGTCTTTTCCAACGAACACTTATGGGTTCCGCAGCAAAATGGTATATTGAACTACCACGCACATCTTTTCACGATTTCAACTCCCTCGCCATGTCCTTACTCACACACTTCCAACTTCCCATTCGATACGAGATGGATACTGAACTATTAACCTCCCTTCGTCAGAAAACTTCCATACATATCTCTGATCATATTCATGAATGGAGATGACGATGAAGGCTAATCAAAGCGGTCATTCCTGACCAATTGTTAGCAGAATGGTTCACTAAATCATTGTTACCCCAGATTGCTCGTGATGTTGCCATGGGTGGTGTAGTCACCAAGGAAGAAGCCATCGCCCGAGCTCAGTACTTAGACTTAGTCTATTCACAATCTGGTACTCTGTACGAGTTGATCCCAAACGCTACCTGTGCCACTAATGATCCATCCAAACCATCGTCTGCTTCCCATGCAGATGGAGTTATCAGCTCTGTCAAAACCCAATCTTCTACCCAATCTACTGGAATGATTCAGCGGTCCGCTTCGACGGCTGCNCCCCCCAAACTCAGGTCTCTGAGGTGAATGCGGTCCAATCAACCCCTTGACAACAACTTGGGGGCAAGAAGAAAGCGAGAAATAAACCAAAGAAAAATAATAACAACGAACAACCCAAAACCCAACCTCAAACCCCTGCTTCCGGAAAACAACCACAACGAAAACCGAAATTCCCATGTCTCATTTGTGGAGATGATCACTACACTCGATACTGTCGACATCGCGATGAAGTGGTAAAAATTTTCAAGGGAAATTCACAACCTGTTGTGCTTACTCAGCCTTTTCCACAGCAAAATTATTTGGTTGCTCAAACCCCCACACCGAGGGGCAGTTCCAACCAACCCCATGATGAGGCCTCAACAAGTGCCCACATTTACATGTTTAATGGGGTTAATCTAACCACTCTCTTTGCAACATATGACACGCCAGTTAAACCTGATAAACCGAAGATTGCTAACGCTTCTCCGCTAGACCCGTTACCATCCTCTGTTAATCCTCCATCTGTTAGCCCTCCATCCGGGCCACTCCAGATTGAGAAACCTTATTTTGACTCCATCTTACGCTCTCCTAAGAGCACCATCCGAAAATCCACTTTCAATCTTAATTCATGGGCTGCCCAAAATTACAATATTGTAGAAGATTTGGCCCAAGCACCGTGTGCTATGTCCACCTTGGAAGTTCTACAACACTGTCCCAGCCAATGTAGAATGCTCTTAGCTGCTATCGGTGCTTTTGATCCTGAGTCATCAAACAACCTCACATTTAATCTGGCTGATCATCAACCGCGACTCTCCCACCAGCTAGCTTTCCAAATCGATGTTGTTGTTCACAATCAACAAATCCACCGAACTATCTTGGATGAGGGAGCCTCTACCTGTGTCATGTCTCTAGCCTATTGGAAGGGCTTGAAATCACCTGCCCTTAACAAATCCCCTACGATGTTACGCGCTTTCGATGGATGAGGTTTTCATCATCACGGAATATTAAAATCCTTAGCCGTTCAGTTGGGCGGAAAAACTGTTACTGTTGACGTCGAGGTGGTCGATGCCCCCCTCGATTACAACCTATTACTCGGAAGAAGTTGGTTCTACGCTATGACTTCCGTCGCCTCGCCGATGTTTCGATGTGTACAATTCCCCCATCAAGGCAAAATTGTCACCATCGATCAGCTTGATTTCTGTACACCTGACGCTTGCATCCTTGCCACCAACAACATTCCTTTTTTGGGAGACCACCCAGTTACGTATGAAAGCGTTGGTGTTGGCTTATTGAAATATTCTAGCCTTATGGGTACTTTCCCTACACCACTTCCACCTACCGCACATCATATTGCCGTCTTCAATATGGTCTCGACTATGCCTTATCAATCCTTGGAATCATCTGATCCTTGGATTGTACCTAGTCCTTTGGAATTCGATGTGCTCAGTGACACTATGCCACTTAGCCCAGCTAAGGCCGCATACATAGCTATTCAATCTGCCTCTCCCTCTCCCAACAATTCACATTCATTGGCACCTGATGCCTATTCTATGCCCTCATGGTTGGATTCCCTATCATCTGTCGTTGATTACATTTCCCACATTTTCCCTTCTAATGAATCGATTATGGAAATGCTCAGCATAAATGATTTACCTTGGGATGATAACCATCATCGATCCTCTTTTCTTCCGTCGTTAGAAGAAATTCACCGAGACATACACTCTGTCTCCCCTCCTGATGTTACCGATGCTCTGCAATCTCCTATCCTCACACATGATACTCTCTATGAGGGGAACATGGGTAACATCTCCACTACAATCGTTATTGACATTTCGATCAAAGAAGGTGTCGTGGAAAACATTAACCTTGGTGCTAATTGCACACCCGACGAAGTGGTCTCTTACACCACTTTGTTTAAATAATTATGTGATGTCTTCGCATGGAGCTATGAGGAAATGCCCTGGATGGACCCTTCAATCATCGTGCACGAAATCAAAACTTACCCTGACGCGAAACCCGTTCGACAAAAACTTCGCCCGGTTCATCCCAAGAAAATCGCAGCTATAAAGGAAGAATTTGAAAAACTTCTAAAATCTAGCTTTATTTATCCTGTCCCTTTGATAGAATGGGTCTCCAACCTTGTTCTGGTTTCCAAGAAACAAGGGACCATCCATGTTTGCGTTGACTATCGAGATCTCAACAAATCTTGTCCCAAGGAAAACTACCCTACGCCCTTCATCGACCAAATCATTGATAATTGCGTAGGGAGTGTAATTTTCTCTTTCATGGATGGCTTTTCTGGATATAACCAGATTGAAATATTACCTACTGATCAACATAAGACAGCCTTCATCTTCCCTTGGGGTACTTTCACCTACCGAAAGCTACCTTTTGGCCTTAAAAATGTTGGTGCCACTTTCCAGCGGGCCATGTCGTATGCTTTCCATGACATCAAACATATAGAGGAACCATACCTTGACGATTTACCCGCCCATTTGCCAAATTGATTCGATCACATCGATCACTTACGAGCGATTTTTCTTCGATGTAGGTTCTACCGTATTCGTCTGAACCCACACAAATGCATTTTCGCTGTCGAATCTGGTCGAATCCTCATTTTCATTGTCTCCAAAGACAGGATCAGGGTGGATCCCTTAAAGATTAAGGCCATCCTAGCCTTACCCCCACCTACCAATTTAACCCAACTCCAAAGTTTGCAAGGCAAAGCAAACTTTCTTCACCGTTTCATCTGCAACTATGCTGAGATCACTAAAGGATTTATGCGGTTACTGAAAAAGAACATCCCTTTCATCTGGGATGACAATGCCCAATGGTCATTCGATGCGCTCAAACATGCTTTGACCCATGCACCTTTGTTACATCCCCCCGAATATACAAAGGATTATATACTTTACTTGGCTGCTTCTACTTCCACCATTGCAATGGTGTTAGTTCAAGAAGACCCCAACGACGAAGAACATGTGATTTATTATCTAAGCAAGAGTTTATCTGGACCCGAACTCAGATATTCACATGTTGAGAAACTGGCTCTAGAAGCCGTCATCGCTGTCCATAGGTTCTGCCATTACATCTTATTATGCACCACCACGGTAATTGCAGACTCCAACCCTATGTACCACGTCTTGACACGTCAAGTACTTGGAGGGAAATATTCAAAATGGATCGTTATTCTCCAAGAATTCGATCTCGAGTTTACGAAAGCCAAAGCCAAAAAATCCCTGGTGTTTGCTGAGCTCATCTGTGCTCTCCCTCATGCTGATGAAGACATCGAAACTAGAGATTCTCTACATGATGAATCTCTCTTCCTCATCCGCACCTCTGATCCTTGGTACGAGGACATTCTCCTCTACCTTCAAACTCAACATTTTCAGCCCAACATCTCTCATGAAGAGCGTCGATGCATTCATCACCACTCTCGTCGTTATCTCATCATCGGTGACACCTTATATCGTCGTGGTATTGACACCATCCTTCGGCAATGTCTGATTCACGAAGAGGCTGAATGCGTTTTGAACGATTGTCACCTTGGCGCCTGTGGCGGTCACCTTTTCGGGATGGCCGCAGCCCAAAAAATCCTACGTGCCGGCTACTTTTGGCCCTCAATTTTCAAAGACTGCATCGAGGCTGTCAAAAAATGCCCACCCTACCAAATCTTTAACAAGAAGGCACGCACCCACCCTACTGCGCTGCACCCCATTATCACCATCGACCCCTTTGCCAAATGGGGTATTGATTTCATGCAGTGTAAGCCTACCTCAGCCGGGGGGCACAGTTACATCATCGTCGCCATCGACTACTTCACCAAATGGGATGAGGCTATGCCTACCTTCCTTAATGATGGTCATATTGCAGCTCTGTTCCTTTTCAACCATATCATAACTCGTTTTGGGGTACCATGTGCCATTTTCACTGATCATGGTGCACACTTCAAAAACTAGATGATGAGCGAGTTACATGTCAAATTGGGTTTTCTCCATGAAAACTCATCCCCTTACTACCCACAAGCGAACGGACAAGTTGAAGCCATCAACAAAGTCCTAAAAACCATGATCCAACGCATGGTAGGGGAAAAAAAAACATCGTGGAATTTACAACTTTTCTCCTCTCTCTGGGCTTATCGTACCTCTGTGAAAACTTCAACTAGATTCACCCCTTTCCAGTTGGTCTATGGCATTGAAGTCGTCCTACCAATTGAGTGTGAGATTCCATCACTCAAACTAAAAATAGAACTCCTGCCCCACACTTCTGCTAAAGAAGAACGATTCTTATATTTATCCAAACTGGACGAAACACGTCGCGATGCTGCTCTCGCCAATGAGGCACATTAGAAATGAATTAAGAGTCAATATGACAAATCCGTCCACCCTCGGACTTTTGCAGAAGGAGACTTAGTCCTCATTTACGACCAAGCTCATGATAAATTGGGGACATGAAATTTAGAACCTATGTGGCACGGTCCTTACATCGTGAAGCATGTTCTACATAGAGGTGCCTACGAATTAGTTGATCATGATGGAATTTCCTTAGGAGAGCCCCGAAACGGGCTTTACCTTAAAAATTACTATGCCTAGATCACCTAGCATCTGTACTTTGTACATTATTGTATTTTAGTTTGGTGTGTCTTTTTCTTTCACGCGCTCGAGTCTTTACCATTGCCACTCATGACTATTCTTGTGTTTTCATGCACAGATGACGTCTTCCTTTCCTATCTTTTTTGGGTTCGCGGATGGCGGTAGCCGACATACCCAGAACATTGCTTCGGCAGCATGGGTTATTTACCAATTTGACGAGGTGGTGAGTTCAGGAGGTATCTGCTTAGGACCATCAACCAAAAATATGGCAGAATATCACACTGTCATTGGACTGTTGACCCAAGCCTCCTCTCTAGGTATCTCTCATATCATTATCTACTTAGACTCCCAACTCTTGGTTTATCAACTCAACCGTATCTACGCTATCCGTAGTTCTATCCTGCTACGCCTACACTTACAAGTTCGTCGTCTTGAAGGAATGTTCGATTACATTGAATATAGACACATTCCAAGAGAACTTAATGGTGTTTCAGATTCGTTAGCTAATTATATCATGGATCGACATCTTGCCCACATATAAGAGTTAAGGAAAACAAAATTGTACATTACATGTAAATTAAAACACATCACAGACATCATCATGTACAAATCTTTGGCACTGTAAAAACTCGAAACTGTATATATATATATATATATATATATATATATATATATATATATATATATATATATATATATATATGGCGTGACTGAAATGTTTGGATTACATCAAAATGTATGTAGAAGAGCAAAATATTGGGTCTTTTCACCCATACAATGTTGCCTGACAAGGCATACAAAAATATGATCACCGGAGAGACTCTAATCTCCCCGCACTACATTGTGTTGCAAGTAACACATCATCGCGCACACTACGTGCCTCAATAGAGAATTGATATTCTCTGGTACTCCCACAATGTGCCTCTGCAGATGTAAAGGCACTTCTCCCCTCCGTAAAGGAGGAATGCCCATCGTAAGGCCTTGGAGGTTTCTCTCAACCTCTCGGAGACCTATCACTGGTACTGTCGGATCTACTGCAACCGGGACGCCCTCATGACATCCTGGTATCGGTATATCAGCTAGGCGCACTGCTCCCTTGTCTACATGTTGAAAACAACACATCTGTTAAAAACTCTTCTATATATCCAAAAATATATATATATATATACATCAAAAACTTAAAAAAAAAAAAACTAGACAAGGTATGGCTCAGTCTCACCTGATACATCCCAGTCTTCCCCCGCGGGCAAAATCAAATCCATGCTCTCGTGGAAATCTACCTCAGCATAAAGGAAGTACTCTAATCAGAGATACTGCCATCTCATCCAGGCAAAGAAATCGCCAGTGAAACGGAACTCTGACTCCGATACTAGCCTTGGAGACAAACTAGTCCACCTCTCCATCCTCGGTTCATCCACTGGTCTCACTGCCAGTGCTATCTGAGGCTGCATCTAGGGGATGTGCTCTAGAAAAAATGAGACCAAAAATGAGCCATAACCGAACTGCTTCTATCCTGTCCTGCACCGTGAAATCTGTTCCTTCACATTTTGAAGGAACCCTGCACTCCAGTTGAACAGTGTTGGTTCCAAACATTGAACACCATAAGCCACCTGCGATCTTGAAGCCATATGAGCGCTAGTACTGCCTGTCATGATCATGATGGAAAACAGTATAGACCGGAGGGGTAGCTCTTGAATGTCCTTGATAGGGATTCTACCCCCTACCAGCCTTGCTCCTGGGATACAGTGGCATGCCAGATACACGTCCACTTGTTCAGGTAGTGCCCGCTGCCCGGAGAAAGATATGGGGACCCCTCTTTTTGAGAGGCCAGTCAAAAAATAGACGTCTTCTAAATCAATGGTTAAAAGATGTGTGCCAATATGGAATCCTTGTTCTGTAGCATCCCATAGGCCAATCATATGCTCGAGCAATAAAATCTCTTTCTTCATTTTTTGCAACTTGAAGAATTTGAGCAAACCACAAGCTCGCAATGAGGCCCATGTGTAGGGACTCTGCAAGGCAGCTAATTCATCCACCTCATGTTCTCTTTCTTTCCACTCGATCATGGTCGTCGAAGTTACCTACAAAACAAAAAAACAAAGAAATTCATTATTTCCACGTTTTGGCAATTTCGACAATTTTCAAAAGCAATTTAAAATATGAAATAAGGTGCCCACATCAATTAAAAGTGACCACACACTCTTTTATAACTACCACGCCCTCCTTAGCCATTTAAAATTCATCAAATAACAATGAAAATGTTTTAAAAAAATAAATCAAAACGACTTTGGGGCTGCGTGGGCACATGGGAAATTTTTTTATGGATTCCTTGCTAAAAAATGACCTATCTAATTTACTATTGGGGCATTGGCATCCTAGCCATCCCTTTCTAAAACGTTTTTGTAAAAGTATCCCCTTTTCCCATTGATTTTTAAAGAGGCCGATTTGGTTCTATTTGGGGCAACTTAGGGATTCGTATTTTAAAATAAATAATGCTATAAAAATGGATACTAAACCATGTAATTGAAAGAAGATGAGATGGACACCTACCTGGTCTGAACGACAAGCGAAACGGTCAACCGTAGCTCCGGCAGCGAACAAAACAAGATCCACTTCAAAACGAGAATCTCCACTACTCCAAAATCCTTGTACAAAACGAAATGGTAAATGAAATTTTCAATGTATTGTTATTTATGAATTTTAATTTTTTACAAGGTATAGTCATTTTTGGGTTTCTCTAATAATATAATGGCTTTACTAAACCCTGGTTTGCAGTTTTGGCATCGCAGGTTTCCTGGCAGTTCTGATGGATTATTCACCTTGTCGCACTTATGAGTGTAGTCTTAGTTCGTTCTTGAGCTCGATAATATGAGAATGTAACCGGGAAACGTTTTATCTCTTTTTTAGACCCGTACGAATACATGAACACACGAAAAAGGAACCCCCCTGGAGTCTACTTTAAACCCTTTTCAGACTCTCTAAATATGAAAATATTGTCGAGTGACCTTGCTTCCTTTCACACTCGTTAAAAGGTCAGAAAGGGCATCTTTCGAGTGATAGTTTACCCCTTTTTCGGTCTCGTTAGACTACTATACGAAAAAGGAACTGAGAGAGTTCTCTTTTAAGTGTTTTTCCAAACTCTATAATCCCGAAAAACCTTCGAGTTTTCTATCTTTGGACTCGTTCAAGCACACATCGACAGGCCCATATGGGACCGAACCCTTACTTCTTTCAGTTCGTTAAACGAAGGAAGAGGAACTTACCGAAGGTGAGTTATATCGAGCATGTGTTATCCTCCTCGAGCTCATTAAATCAAAAATAGGTACTCATCTATCTGGATGGGGGAAAAAATTGAAAGGATCAAGCCAAGCAGTCTCTTGAGAACATCTTTCGGTACTTCTTAGAGTCACCCTTGAACATGACACTTTGTCATTTTCATGTATCATAATCTGCTGAACCTCTGCACTGATCCAATCCTTCGAGTTCCTTTCGCTCCTTTGGATCACCCGATGCAAGTCACAGCATCCACTACATAGTTTTGGTCCATGTCACGTTTTTGCTGTTGTGCCTCAGTGTTCAAGGGAAGTATCCGCCTCGAGAGTCAACCATCCCAAATATCTTGCCTCAAAACCTGTGTCAGTCCATGTCCATTTGATCTATCCATTACATCTCCATGTCCATTTCATGTCGTTGATGGGGGATACATCAAAGCCCTCCCTCGACGAGTCTATTCCTGTCGACTTCAACACATTATCCGGGAATCAAACTTAGAAACCAGTTAGTACTTTGGGACCTGCATGCCTCAATGGAAGGCCTCCTCACATTCGACAGTAGATTTACATCATTGACCTATGATTGGATGATTCCACGAATGTTTGACCTCAGTTCATCTATTCACATTCATTGGAATGTACTAGGGTACCTTGGGAATCATTGACATTAATGGTGATTTCCCTCGCACTTGTTAACGGTTCACACCATTGACCGGTAATCAAGTGGTTTCTGCCATGTTTGACGTCAAGACATCTATTCACATGGTTAGAATCGTACCACATTGGAATCAGTAAGAAGACCCTGGGTTGGGTAATCACCTTGATATATGCTTTTCCCAGATTGCGATGGAGTTTCTATTGGACAAATAACACATACACTGTTACATAGATCCACTTTGTATTGGTCGTGGCTATGTCTTGTTATCTCGTAGATCCACTGTGTATTCTTCATGGCTATGATCAGTCTGAGTCATCAGAGTATAGATCCACATTGTATCTTCAGTGGCTATACCTTTTATTAATACAATTATGGATCCGCAGTGTATTTTATGACGGCCATATCTCGTAAGTCTTGATCACCCAAGCATAGGCATGCCTGCCTTGGGTTTTGAAATATGTCATGATATTTGTTGGATGTTTGTGTGCAGCTTTCGTCAGGTTCTCCGAGTCTATACCCTTGCTTGAACATCTACAAAGTATTTCATTCATCAGTTCACATCTTCTAACTTCATACTTTGGGGGGCATTTTGTTACACATCAAAATTACTCAACGGGATAAGTGTCACATATTCCTCTCAATTGTCGTAAGTGTTGTATCTTCCTTACAACTTTCTCAAGTGTCACAAGTTGTTCACAAGTGTCGCAAATTCTGTTCAAGCATATTGCCATGCCGACGACACTAAGGAGGCACTTAAAACATCTCATACACTTGATTTGGAGAAAGAGGAATTGATTAACTAAAGTCAAGGAACTCTTGACACCTGAAAAGAGCTCTTTGTCAAAGGTTCTGAGGGTGAGCGCTCCCCTATATA
>WSFP011482157.1:0-16002 GCA_009831015.1 Picea engelmannii | reverse complement strand
TTGTCTTCTTCCAGGTCAATTGAATTGATGATGATATCATCGCTAGGTATGAGCGATAGCATGTGGCTGTTATGCATTGCAACATCCTTATTTATGTAGAACAGGTAAGGGAACATTGGGTCTATTGGTGCAGGCCGCAAGCACCTCGAATTTATATATGTTAAGTCATCATATGTTTGGCTGTTTGTCTGCATTCTATTCAGAATTGCAATGAATATTTCATATGTATGGTGCATTGTAGTATGCAATTCAAAGCATTTAATATTGTCTCTCTAGAAGTCATATGTCTCTATTTCCATGTTAACGGTAGGTTGTTCAAATATCAACGAATCTTGGATGGGTTGTGCCTGGTAAAGATCCCCACAGAATATCATGTCAATGTTTCCAAAGTTTTCATGTGCACATGTTTTATGCTTCTTAGTCGGTTGTCAATGGAATACAAGAACCGACTTCCAATCAAAGATGCTTCATCTATAAAGACAATTCAGAGTTCCTCATAAATCTTAGACAATGTATCCAACATTTCCTTGCTAAGTGGAAGAAACTATGACTTGTTAAAAGGCATTAAAAATGCAGAGTGGACTGTTGTTCCACCTGCATTATATGCAACTATTAGGCCCTTTGGTTTCATAGGATCAGAGGAATTGTTTGAATCATAGATTCGTATAAGCATTTGGAACAATGCTTTCACTGTGAATGTCTTGCCTGCTCCTGCTCCACCTGTAAGGAACAAGTGCACATGAGTGTCCATGTTCAAGCGTTTAAGAGCAATGTCCTTTACACTTGTTTGTTGTTCTCGATTCAACATATGTCTTATTCTATGGTATTCATTATTTTCAATTAGGAAAGGATGTTTTGTGGCTTGAAAACCAATATTGATACGTTTTTCACCTCCACCTGCTCGAGGACGAGGTAAATCCACTTGCAAGTCATAGGACTCGCAAGGAGTTTTGGTTGTTTTTTAGTTTGTGAATGTCTCATTAGGATTGTCAGGGTTTTCTAGCTCATCAATTGCAATTTCTAGATCACCCCATGTTGGATTAACATTGTAGGTAAATATAGCTTCATTGATGTGCACTATAGTCTCAGAGGAAACATACACAACCTCCCATGTAGAGAAGTTATGTTTTAATGTCTCTTCGTTTTCATTGAATGGAACATACAACAACAGTTTTTCTCTACAATAGTTTTCATAGTCAGAATGTTTATTGTATTTGACAAACCGTATCACAGAGGGTTTTTTTCTTTTTGATATGGGTGCACCACTTTTTTTGCAATGCGATACGAATTTTGCTAAGCAGATATGCCTAATAGGAGATGGACGCTGGAGGTAATAATCAACAATAGAGCGACATAACATGTCTTTTGAATTGTCAGGCTCTTGTTCTAGCAAAACCGGTGGTTTAAGCACAAATGTGCATTTTTCAAGTGGATATGTGTTTATGAAGACACATTTTCTTGAACTACAAGTGAGGGGCAGGGAAAGTGCAATGTGAACTGCTTGTTGAGCAGACATTTGTTGAAGATTAAGCAATGTGTTGCCAAGCATGTGTATCATTTGTATGGCATCAATATAACTTCTTTCATGTTCTTTGCATATTCTTCTGAATGCACTTGTCATAGATTTGTCAACATTTGTCATATAAGAGGTACAGTAGGATGCTGCAGCATATGCATTGAGCATGTACTGTGCATCTGTATTTTCTTTCCACACAAATAACATGTACTTGGAGAAACTGTTGTTCCAAATATGGGAAAGTTTTCGTTAAAGGAAAACTGTTGGTTGCTTAAGCGTACATAGTATGGCTTTGATGTACTCATCTTCTGATAGATTTAGCTCTGTCAAGAACGCATCGAAGCTCATTAGCTCATCAAATTATCCTTGTTCTAGAAATGTGAACAAGGATTTAGATTTCTCAACAACAACATTGTCCTCTAAACTAAGTGGATCTATGATTCTTGTAGCTCTCATTGGCGGCAGGGGAAAGTTGTATCTGCAATGTGAGTTTTTTCGTTTTCTACAACTTCTTGTATGGTAATGTCTATGAACTTTGGCAAGTTATGGATCTAAATGATCTGTGTATCATGTTATGTATTTCTCCACAAATTGTTCGATCTCTAAGTTGTTGTCAACTCCATAGACTGGTGCACCCTCTATCCACAACAGTTCATGGTCATGCTCATTTCCCCTATTCTAGAATTCAGTCACAAAAAAGTAGTCCGATATTTTTCCGAAAAACGTTTCATCATGGCATACCAATTGTCTCAAAGCATTTATTCTATGTCTATAGTAGCGAGTACATGTCACTGGGTCTTTTCATATGAGGTAGTCAATGTGATTGTTTTCCAGTGTATCAGTTTGTTTTTTACATTTCCTGTTCCTATGCAGGTCAGATACGAAAACTACCAATGGATCCCAGTAATGCTCTGCACTTGTAAATGTGATGAAAAATGTTGGCGGGCCCAATTGCCGGATCATTGCAAAAATAGTTTTTTTGTTTTGTTGCAAATAGTCAAGAGAGGTGCAAATGTTTTTGAAATCTATGTATCCAATATCAGATTCAAATTTTTTTCTAGGTTTACTTTGTACTTGACATCCTTGGCCAACAACTTTCTTCCTTGTAACTGGCCTTTTCTTATTCAGACCCACATGCATGAGAGAAATTCCTCTATTATTATGTGCATTGTTTTGAAAAACAAATTTGTTATGTGATAGGAGAAGTCACCGCTTGAATGTACCAGCTCCCATTAGACTATTTTATGATATCTGAATCGTTCTGTAATGTCAGTGGCACGTGGATCTCCATAGATGAGTGTTGGAAAGTTCATTTCCTCAACAAATTTGTCCTTGAATAGTCCAAGTGGACACTGCCCTTCAACAGGGGCGATTCTGACAATCTTTTCTTGCAAGTCACGAATGCACTGTGAATCAGTGAATCCATGCACCAATGTCTTAGCAGGTGTTTCATTCTCCGATTCACACTTGTATCAAATTCACTAGCATTTTCTAGAGTCTCTATAGAGTTGGCATCCTCTTCTGCAAGAACACTGTTCCAGTTCTCATTTATACAAATGTTCTGTGCTTTGTACAAGGCCCTGGAACATAATTCCCTTAATGCTTTCATAACAACATGCACATGGACTTTGCTTGTCTGATAGGCATTTTTGTATCACAAGCGTCTTTTTAGAGCCACAAAAATTGTCATTATATCACTAATGAATTGTGGCAAGGATTTTTGCACAATATCTAGCTGAACATGCACATTAATAATTGATCATGTTAAGCCCATCTGGGGTCGTTTATAGCCCCAAGGCCTGATTTGTGAAAATGCAATTCACAGAGACACAAGTCTCTCCTCAAGTTCCGTAAATGCACTTACATCTGGTAGTGTTGTATTGAATCTTATTTGCTCAGGGGTTGCAAATTGTGACAATTTTCCATTTTCAAGCAACCGTTTGCATGGAAGACAAATTTTGCCACTGGAAAATGGTTTATTGTGCACTGTCAAGCAGAGGTATTCTGCTTGCAAATCAAGCGTGAAAGGCTGACTGTTTTATGAGAAATTCAATTGTTCACAAATTGCACACGCAATGGCAGGAGTGTCTTTAATTTGTTTCATGTACGTCTATCTTGCATTTTTCTTTCGTAGGGAAGTATGAGTACAAAGTGTTTGCTAGTTTTCATTGGTAGTAGTGCATGGTGTTGCTTCTAGGCCATGAAATGTGACAGTTGCATGACCATTCTGGGATATGTGACCGTACCTATTTCTATTCTGTTGTGCATGAACAAATTTCTTTAGATTGTGATATGTGAGTTTCTCTCTAAAAGGAAGCATAGCAATGTATTTTTTTCTCTCACACATGACCTTTTTCAAGTTGTGGTAACTTACTCTACATTTCTTGTCCAAGGGCATGATGACCTAATGACAACTGGGATGAATTTCACTCTGATTTAGGTTGTCATAACTTAGTGTACGTTTTTTTTTTACGGGGTGTATGGCCTCATCACAAGTGGGATGAATTTTACGCATAACTTTTTTCAAGTTGTAATAAATTACTCTACGTTTTTTGTTTAATCCCTGTATGGCCTCATCACAGCTGTGATGAATTTCACGCATGGATTTTTTGTTCAAGCCCTGTATGGCCATATCGCAACCGGGAGGAGTTTCATTCTCACTAAAAAGCATGCGACGTGTATGCAGATTCGATGCGGTTTGGCTGACATGGACATTGAACCCTGAACTACTGATATGTCCAAGCAAAGGTTCATAATGAATACGTGTTGTAATTGTTTTCAACGAGAGGATGTCAATTGCTCAATTGTAATTTGAATCAATAGACCAGGAATGGACAGTTCCATCTGGCAAGGCCGACCAGACCTGGATATTTACTCTGAACATGATAGACAACCATTGCAAACATAATTTGCAACCCTCCACATTCCCTTTTTCATATGGTAGTGCCATGTTTACAAGGTATTCTTTCCAACTTCCAATTGTCGACATATTTTGTAGGATATATGGCGAAAGGTGCTCATGCAAGCACCTAAAAGCCTGTTGGTTTCTGCCTATAATTGTATTGCAAAAGGACTATACAATGTAAATCCACAACGAATGCACATCGAACTCCGCTACTACCAAACAACAAATTGCATTGAACAAACTATCTCCACAGTTAGACACAACAGTTGTTGCTAGCTGTAAACCATGGCAGTCTATGCGATGCATAATCCGTTTCCACTGCGATTCAAGGTCTTTGCAAATGAGGGACAAGTAAATATGAGCTTCTTCAATATTTCATAAGGACATTTTTCTGTACAGTAGTGGTTCATAAGGACCACTAACAACATTGGCATTATGGATTGTCAGATGCAGTTTTGTTGAATAGTAGATATCTTGTTTTTCTTGTCAATGACCATATTCCAATTGATATATCGAGCTAGTTAGACAACCACCATATACAAAATGTATCTCCCCAAAGTCTCCTCTCATGTGGAGGTAGAATTGGAGATGCAGACAATCGCATCTTTGAAAAATACGTAGCGACATCATGTATTCCATGCAACTGCGAAAGAAAATCAGATTCCAGTTCGTATTCATACGACTCCAATGCCTCAACGTTGCCATTTTTTAAATAGCCCAGGAAATAACCTATCAATCCATTGCACAGGTCGGTCGAGGAATAATAAAGATGCAGTAGAACCTGAAATGCATCAAAAAGGCAATCCCCTATAGTATACGAGAATGCATCCAATATAAAAATCCCATTGCTATAGAAAACCTCGTCAATGCTGTCATGTATAATGGAGTGTGTATCTATTTCATATGATTCAACATCTATTACTTCGTTCATATTTTGAACTGTCATTTTGAAGTTGTTTGTTAGATACTTTCAGTTTGCATGAAAACAAAGAAAAGGGGAAAAAAAGAATAAAAGTAGGAAAACAAAAAGAAGGAAAGCAAAATAGGAAAACTACAAGTGCGAAACTGGGTACCAATCCCCGTATCTATATTTCAACCTTATTCTTGTCAACTTCAATCCCCCCTAGTCCCCATAGCACATGACAAGAAAACAAACCCACACTGGAAAGCGAACCAAACAAAAAGAAACAATGCACATAAATAACACCATAAATTTACTCAGCAAAAAGATTGATTTG
Source organism: Picea engelmannii (assembly GCA_009831015.1). Classification (NCBI taxonomy): domain Eukaryota; kingdom Viridiplantae; phylum Streptophyta; class Pinopsida; order Pinales; family Pinaceae; genus Picea; species Picea engelmannii. The sequence continues at coordinate 10,343 of WSFP011482157.1, read as the reverse complement.
AACCTATTCATGGCGTGCATCTTACAAGCTTCTCAGAGCTAGAAACAAGTTCTGCAAAATACAAAGGATAGGACAAAGGCAACAGTTGGACGCAGTTTTTCGACCCACATAATAAAAACATTCCCTGTGTCTACACCCCGACGGATGGTTCCCTCTTGTGATAGCTCCAAAATACTTTTTGAAAACCCCTCTGCATTGCAATTTTCGAAATAACTATGGACGTGGAAGCCGACATATGAAGACACATGGTTTCCAGGAACATAAATTAAGAGCACAAAGAAAGATGTTCTGCAACAAAATTTCAAGGCAGGGACTCCCACCATTGAAAAATACCAACGAAACGATGACACAAAAACTTACCCATCAACGAGGGATGACAACAGATCAACCCCAAAAACTACAAAACGCAACAACAAGCCAACAACTTGCAAAATTGAAGAACAAAAAACTAGTGAACAACCATGAAGAGGTCCAACTACAACTGCAGGACCTCAACTTTGCAAAGTTGAATCAAACAAGAACAAGGATCATGGAACGAACCAACGAACAAGCATCGACCACTGAACCACTGATGCCAGTGGAGAACAATTCAACACAATTTCACTGCAAACAACACCATAAAAAAAATGGAACAAAATTGTATTGCAATGCCTCTGTACAGTAAACATTTAAGACAACCAGACCTGTTAGGTAAACACTTAAGACTGTCAGAACTATCTAAGGGCATAGTCCTGTGCAAACATTTAAGAAAAAATGCAGCGTGGCAGGCCTGTTCTCTCGAAGCATGCAAGAATAAAGCAAAAATCACACATAGTAATATGCTAGAGAATGTATTCTAACTAGCAGAAAATGCTAAAGCAAACATTCGAACTAATGCTAGCATTAATCCACCTTCGACCAATGCATAAGAAAATATATGATTCAAAAATACCATATACAATGAAATACTTTGGATATGCCAACATATATAACATTGGGAATAACGAAGTCGACAATAAGACCTCTAATCCGTTGTCCAATCAGATCATGACAAATATGGTACTTTTTATTATATAAAAATCGGTGTTTTCAGTTCCATGGTTCCAACAATAGATAATATGGAAATATTTGTGGTCAATGGACAATCTAATACGAGGTCAATGAATTATCGATCACTATAGTCCCTCTATGCCTACGACATGGACTAATAAGATTGTAATCATATGTTCAGAAAGGCAAAGACATAATGATGAATAGCGATATGGTAAATCTACAATATATGCCAAGAATATATTATGGAGTTTGAAATCATTGTAGCGGATTGGCATGATAAAGTAGCAACTTCTGCCACAATATGTGATCTTTTGAATGCCACATAAAATCTTTGAAAGAAATAACCCCACATGTATGGACCAAGTAATAATCTAGCACATGAAATTCCTAATAGCGATTTTTCTTATTATTAGCACCCAAGTTTAAATGCTTACCTTATAATCCACATAGTCCTTTAGATTCTTTGGGTATTGACTGCTGAAATGACCCTTCAAACCATGACTATGTAGTTATGAAAAGTCACTAACTTAAAATAGGTGGTTGTATAATTTTTTCTATGCAATATTGTATATGAACATAGGCAAAGAGTGAGTTTGTATCTAGAATTTTATATCATTTTTTGGTTTTCCATTCTCTCTTGTTGGTTTTGCCACATTTATTGAAGCTTCATGGGTACATTAAAATACTCTTGGTCTTACCTAGATAATAGAAAATAAATGAAAAGGCCTTCTCTTTTACAATGACAAGGTTATTAAAGATGATAGCACTTGAGAAGACACATTTCCCATTTCCAATACAGACAAACAAAATTATAGTCTTTATAACTCTCTTGGCCAATCCTTAAAGTTAAACTCCATGCCTTATTTTCATCCAAAGAATAGTCCTTCTTAAGTAGACGCACTTCATCCCAATCGACCTCTCCATCCAAAGTATTTGTCACACATTTCAGATCTATCCTGAAACTATGTTAAGTGGCATCAAGGGGATACTAGAGATATTGTCTATACATTTGTGCAACAAAAGGGCAAAGATAGAGAGGAACAAGTCACTTGTGTGTTAGGTAGTTCCCTCTTCTTTTCTTTGTCTAAGAATAAAACATCTTATGGTAGGTAAAATTTAAGTAAAGAGCCATATCCATTGAATATGAAACTCAATATATCTTTGTTGGCTTGGTTAAAAGAGCAATGAATGTCAAGAAAGTTAATGGTAATAAGGTAGGAACCATGCTTAATCGATTCATCTCATGTGACAACATTTATGTTGTTATATACTCAATTTACCTCATCACAACCAAGGATTCATGACTCATAATTAACCATATTTACACCATGTTGCCTCTTGTCCAATGTCTTCCACTTTTCAATCAACTCTAGGAAATCCTTAGTAAGCTTGGTCTTTATATGCCTATCATGCCATGACTTTTGGAATTACTTTTGAACCATTTGATGGTATCCCAACAAAAATATATTTTGCTCTAATTGTACCAATATATCTAATCTATTATGTAACTACTATGGTTCTAATATCAACGTGGCTATGGTTGTGTGTGGGCTTGGTCTTACATACTCTAGTGGCATCACTTCTTCCATGCTATATACTATATTAAATGGTGAATGATTAGATAGGGTCTTACAAATAGTCCTATAATCTCATAGAACTACATTAATTATTTCATCCCAACCATCCATGTTAATTGAGCACACCTTGGTCAATATGTGTTCCAAGATCTTATTGAATGCCTCTATCATTCCATTGGCTTGTGGATGATATGCCATTGCTTTGTGTTGATGAAACATGAACTCCTTCACCAATGCAACCACCACTCCCTTAATAAAATGTTGACCTTAGTTACTAGTGAGGTTGCATGGGCATCCAAATCTTGTGACTATATGCTCAAAGATGAATATTACAACAGTCTCCCATGAGGGGTAATATTAGGTTAGCAAAACCTCAACCCAGTGTATTAAATAATTTGTGTCCATAATAGTATATCATGGCCCTGAATAACATCCTGGAAAATTAAGAGGTCTAATAAAATTCACTATGTAGTGTTGAAATGGCTCCTTGGCCACAATGGGTTGCAACAACATTTCATCTGTCACAGATGGCCTTCTCACACATTGGTATAAATCACACTACTTGTTGTACCCCATGACATCTATAAACAATAGTGGCCACAAAATCCTCACACATATATGAAATGTTGGTCACTTAATTGACTCTCCTATTTCAAATGCTCAGTCCATCATTTTAAAGAATGCTCACTTTCATCATAGTATCATTTTCTCCATAGTGTCCACCACCTTGGCCATCATGGGCCTACCATAGTACTGCAAGGTGCTTATGATCCCTGTAGATTCCGATCGATCACAAACACATATATGAATGATTGGTCAAATGCTCAGTCCACCACTTAGTTGAATCTCCTGTTTCATATATAATGACAACAATTTAATGTAAAGTGAGCATTCTATAAAATGATTATTTAAGTTTGCAAAAAACTGAGTGGGTTGAGAATTTTATTGTAACAACAAAAGTCACTTGTAATATTATGTTCTTGTGGTTTCCTCAAGATGTTTCCTCATATCCCTTATGACACTCACTAATCGTTTCTCTCATTTGATGGAGTGTAATAGGATGTACAAGCAACTATGTATTTGTTAGATCTATCTTAGTCGAGTGAGGGAAGTTAAGGTAGAGTAGAGGAAAGTGAGACATCTAGTAGGTCTAACATGCGGAGATCAACTAGAGGTGAGACGATCAGAAGAAAATTCCATAGATGCATGGAATTTTTTCTTGCTAAAGGAGGGTCATGTTCTTATGATGATGAGAGCATAGACGACATCAAGGTTCCCTTGAGGTACAAACATATAGTGAAATGATGGGTACCCAAGGATATTCCTCAAATAAACATTGATTTATGTGTCAATGAAAGGATATACAACATTGCTCCATCGTCATTACATGGTTTGGGGCTATTTTCCATGGATGGCATAAAGGTTTGTTACAATGGATTAATTGAATTGATGGAGTATGTCGGACCCTTTTACATCTACAAATATTGGATATGACTAGTCCAATATACAAAAAAATGCAAAGATATGGCGTGGCTGTAAACTATATACAACTAAAAGATGAATATCAAAATAAAGGAGAAAATATGTATATTGAAGGAAGGCCAAAAGAAGTGGGAATAATTGCAGGGTTTATAAACAGTACATGACCCATGACCACAAATAAGCAACCCAATTTTGTATTTGAGGGGCGTGAAGGAAACCGTGTATTCGTATATGCAATAAAATCAATAGCTACATGGGAAGAGTTGTTGATTGATTGCAATTTGAATCGAATAGATACAAATGCTGCTATTATGGGGGCGATACATATACTATTTTACCCAACCTATAAGCAATGACTCTTATATTTTTATGTTTTTCATTGTTCTTTAGTCACTCTTTACTTTGATGTTTTTAGCATGCCATGTTTTTGTCCCATGCATATTCATGAACTAACTTTATTTCTCATACATTTGAATTTCTCATATTTTTTCTAATTCTAATATACGCTTGTCCCAGGGTGACAGGGGGAAGGAAAAAACCTCAGAGCAGTCCACAGATCCTTCTGAGGAAATGCTTACTGAGGAAGAAATTTTTTCCTCCATGAACCCAAAGCAAACAATAAAGAATACTGTGAGAAAAGAAAACATGGAAATCCATTCTTTGATTCAGATTCGACTGCGGACATAGGAGACAACATAAAGAAATAATTCCTTGATGGACATAATTGATCGGTATGGGGTAAGCAAGATATTTAATTACCCCCCCCCTTTATTTTATTTTGGATTTCAATTTATATACTCTTACAAGTCCTTCATTAAAAACTCTTTATTTTTACAGGAGTTTTGGCGGAGTTTTGATCCCCAGGGTGTGCCTATGGACGTCAGTGTTGGTACCAATGCCATTGCTACACTGACACAACATCATACGGGAACACCCCCCAGGGTTGATGTCGATGTCAGTACTACGCCAGTCACTCAGATCGGTACACCCCCCAGGGTCGATGTCAGTACTACACCTGACCCTGACCAAAACATGCCAGAATCTGCATGGGATGTTGTGGATGCAGGACATGGCATTACACATTTTTAAGCATACTTTCCTAGATCTTCCCATGCCACTAGCATGGGAACACTACCAGTTACCTTTTTGGTAGACAATGAGCTCATCCCTATGAAAATAGATACGCTTCCAGGTATTTAAGATGTGCCTTAATTGTTATGTACAATCTATTTGAAATTTACGTATAATGTGCAGTTATTTTAAACTAATGATAATATCGTTTTACAAGAAATGATAAATTTTATAGACACATGGATAACATGGCCTTGGATATCTTTGGGCCTACCATACACACAAGGTGGAATTCCCAAAATTCTAAGTTAAAAGATGAGTTCATTAAGATGTTGGTTGGCCTATTCGGTGAAGGTACCTTCAATAAATCTTGAGTCTCCTCAAAAGAAGATGCACAATTAAAATATCTGCGGGACCAATATAGGGTTCATATGCAAAAGAACCCTAGGTATGAGCTTCCTCCAATGATTCCTGAGAGGGAGTGGAAGGCCCTACAAGAAGATATAAAGGAGAAGATGCTCCAAAAAGAAGGAAAGACACCACCCGACTTAGGAAGGTATGAGAAACTAATAATAATGTAATTATGATGCTTTATCGTCATTGCAACATCTAATTATGTATTTGAAAATTTTCAATACAGGCTCCCAGACACATCCAAATCCACCAAGGCCAGGATAAAAAAACATGGGTAACACAGACTTGGCCCGGTAAGTTACTCTAGATTGGGTGTATGAATTGTAAGTATATACAAACAATTGTATCCAAATAGTATATTGTTAACAATTTTAATTTAGCTGCACATAAGAAGCGAAATTCATGTTCTTCTGCAAAATTGCAGGGCATGGAGTACAACAAAGCTCCAACACAAAAAGACCTCAAGATTTCCTTCAACACAACTTTAAAGCTGTGGTTGAATGCACAAAAATATTGCAGGAAACACAACCTTCTGGAACTCAAATTGACACTCGGGTAAATAAAATCAAGGAAGATTATTTATAGTTTTTTTTTGGTTTTATTTATTTATTTTTTCGAGGAAAAAAAGCATAAATTTTATTCATAATTTGATAAAAATTACATTCTGAAGAAAACATGGTAGCCATGCCTTTTTTCCAAAACAAAGAGAGCCCCCCCAACCGGAAACACCCAGTCTCACAAGCACAAAACTGTGCATAATAAAACTCCCATATCTGGAATAGAAGGAAAAAATATGCAAAACGTTACATAGTCCAGATAAAAAATATATACAAAAAAGGAGGGATAACAAATCTCCACTGTGCCGATGTAAAACTGTAGAACATATATCAGTTTTGTAAGAAACTACACATTGAGATATCAAAAAACAAAATTGGTCAAGAGAGTAAACCACTGATACAATCTATCCAGAAGGTCCACTGTAACACCCCCAGCAACCCGCTGGGGAGTGCCACTTAAAAATTTCTTGTCATGAACTCTGATACTAATTTAGCAACAATTTCACTTAAATTGCTCTGACACAACTCTGTCATTAATTAAAACATATGCATACTTTGCATGGCATAATTACATACATTTTCTTAACAAATTTATACACAATTCATAAAAGAATTATACACACAACATAAACAACATAAACCCATGACAACATTTGCATAAACATAATTGTAAACATGATTTAACACATGAATGACACTTATATTTTGAATAAAAGACACCAATTGCGGGCATACCTTCCATGTTCCTCCCAGCCTTAGACCACACTGTTCATAAATTTCAACAATGGGTCACCCCTGAGCTGGGGCTAAAATCCACTTGGGTAAGGGTTCCCAACTAGGCTAAGATATATCACTTCACATAAACTAATTCACATGTAACTCAGACATAGGCAACTCAGACACATGTGACACAATTACTGAAAAGTCCGTCACATATGCCAATTCGCACTGACAACCTACAATCTCTCATTCCGCACATGCATGTCCCACCCCAGGAAGTGTGCCCCTTCTTTGCTCAAAAATCCTTTAGTTGCCCCACATCCCTTCTAGGGCTTCAACAACATGTTGTACATGAAGTCTCAGAGCCCTGCCGTTGTAGTTTGGCACCTCGAAAAATAATTCCTAACAATTCACTCACCTGGAGAGAATGCAATCTTCCACGGGCCTAAAAATCTCCAGTTTATCTCTCCAAGCTAATTCATACACAAGTATCTACGATAATATTCAACATACTGGTCACAATAACCACCGGGCTCTTTACAACAACAAACCAGTTCACTCACTGAATAGTTCTATGACAAAACAACCTGCTCGATGGTAGAACAATCGACTCCTTCCCCCATAACTCGTGATGGTCGAATGAATGAAAAATTGAATGCTAGAATGGACTAAGTCCAAACCATTTGACTGCATGTTCTCAATTTGAAACTTGTGAGGTTGAGAACTGCCTTCAGTCCACAACATGTTCCCAACTTGACACTTGTCATGTTGAGAACTGGTTTTAGCCACTTGTCCCTTCCATAGGACTTAGGATATAATATTATATCTTTACTTTACACTTTTTAAGAAATATTAATAAAATATTCCTTTTTGGCTTTAAGCCACTTTAATAGAGCCCCCCTTGACCTCATATAGTGGATTTTAAGCCCCCCAAACACTTTTACGTGGTCGGTCTACCGCAAGGATGTATTTTCATTAAATTGCATGTGATTACATTTACATCTCAGTACATAAGTACTGATCTTTTGCATACATGCTCACTAGCCTCAAAATATATAGCTCACGCACTTGAAACCAATGTGTGCGAAATTTCTGGGATTTTAACACTCTTTCTTCAGTGCGCCCCCCTATGCCCTTACACAGGTGTGCATTACAACACGACTTATATACAAAAGGCTTCTCTTCCCTTCAAAAACATGCGCACTAAACTAGTGCACGTTGAATCTAGGGTTGCACGTCTTTTCTCTCAGTGCGACAACCTTTTGCAATAACACTTGCATGTGATTCATTTATTAAGTTGTTCCACTTTCAGTGTGCCATTCTTGTGTACTTACACAGGTGTGCGCCAAACATTAAATTGTGCGTTGTACCATTCTACAACTACACACACTCCTTTGATATGAGATCCTCGTGCACTAACTTAATGCGCTCATAACCAAATAAAAAAATTGTTACTTCAACTTACCAACTTATAAGTAAAGTACAATTACATTGATATTTACACTTGGGGATCAACCTAGGGGTGTTACAATCCCCTCCCCCTTATTTATGCATTGTCCTTAGTGCAGTATATACACATGTATAATCAAAATTTCAAAAATTCTCAAAAAGATGCAAGTACTTTGACCGCATAGAATTCTCATGTTCCTAAGTTGAATCCTTAGGGAGGTACTAGGTCCATTGGACCTTTACTAGCCCTATGGATTGGTTCCAGAGCTACTTGATCTTCTGATCCACTATGCACACATGATGCACTTGAAAATCGCCTTCTTGCTCCACCTGAATCACATTCCAATCAATAACATTATTAGTATCAGATATATATCTTTTAAGAAAGGATATATGGAATACATTATGAATATGCATTGATGTAGGCAAGGCAAACATATATGCCACAGGACGAATCCTTTCTAGGATTTCAAATGGTCCACAAAACTGCGCTTCCAACTTTGAGAAATTTATCAATTTAATGGAACTTTTGTTGGCCTTTACTTTCAGAAACACATGATCACCCACATTAAATTCCCTATGAGTTCTTCCCTTATCGGCATAACTTTTCTTCATAACCCGTGAAATATTTAAATTCTGCTTAATTTTTATCATCTGCTCTTCCATTTACTTGAGTAGTTCTGGTCCAACTACTGCACGGTCTGTTGGGTTGTCCCAATTGACTGGTGTGTTGCATTTTCTGCCATAGAGTGCCTCAAATGGGTTCATCTTCAAGGATGCTTGGCACCTGTTTTTGTAAGCAAACTCTACCAAGTGTAGATAATCCTCCCATTTGGATGGTTTATCCATGACATACATTCTTAGCATATCTTCAATTACTTGATTCACCCTTTCTGTCTGCCCATCTTACTCTGGATGATAGGCTGTACTAAAATGAAGATTTGTTCCAATTCCATTGAACAATCCTTTCCAAAAATTTGAGGTAAATTTTGGATCTCTGTCAGTCACAATTGTCTTGGAAATTCCATGCAATCGAGCTATCTCTCTCAAATAAACATTAGTTATGTTAGCTGCCTTGTGAGTAAGCTTTACTGGAATAAAATGGGCAGTTTTGGTAAGCTTGTCCACCACCACCATGATAGAATCATGCTGCTTGTTAGTTCTGGGTAGCTTAGTGATAAAATCCATGGTTACCACTTCCCACTTCCACTCAATAATGGGTAATGGCTATAACAATCCAACTGGATGTCTATGCTCAACCTTGACCTTTTGACATGCCAAACACTTGACAATAAACTCAACAACTTCTTTCTTCATGTCTGGCCAATAATATTGACTCTTGAAAACCACAATAGTTTTCTGGTAACCTGGGCATCCAACATAAGGTACATTATGCATTTCCCCCAATATCAAATCCTTCAATGCTCGAGAATTTGGCACATAAATTCTACCTCTATATCTGATAATTTCATCACCTTCCAACTTATAGTCTTCGACTTTCTGTTGTAAATTACCTTGCTGAAGTTTTTCCTTTAACTCCATACACTTTTGATCTGATTTTGCAGCTTCTAGAATTTTATCCTTCAAATATGATTGTTACATACTAATGGTTGTAGCATGCAGCTCATGCACTCTCCCACTGAGTGCATCATCCACCTTATTCTCTTTTCTCTTGATATGCTTTATATTAAAATCATATTCATTGATGAAGTCTAACCATCTGCTTTGCCTGAAATTTAGAGTTGGTTGTCCAAACAAGTATTTCAGACCACTATTTTGTGTCCTCAACTCAAATCTCTTTCCCATGAGGTAGTGCCTCCACATCGTCAAGGCATTCTATGGCTACCAACTCCAAATAATGAGTTGCATAATGTCTTTCATGCTCTTTCAGCTTCCTTGATTCATAGGACACCACATACCCATTCCGACTAAGGACTCCACCAAGTCCCTCATTACATGCATCAATGCATACAATGAAATCTTCATTTGGATCAACAATCCTCAATATTGGAGCACTTGTTAATAAATGCTTCAAATGTAG
>WSFP011482156.1:0-16002 GCA_009831015.1 Picea engelmannii | reverse complement strand
GTTTAACTCTTCCTTAACCAAAAGATCTCTCAATAGAATGATGCCTCATCTGAATGATGTATTAACTGAAAATATAGTAGTTAGGGTTAAATGTTCTAGTTTTTCATGTAATGAAGGGACTTCCCTTTATTTCTCATCTCTTAATATGAAAAGAAGGTTTTTTGTCAGACGTGAGTTAAACATCTGAATCGAACATTAGTGGAGACCCTGTGAGTACGAAATTAGATGGTTATCACTTGACCCCTTGTTAAGTATAATTGCACCAACTCTGCCCCATCACATGGCCAGGCCCAGTCTTCGTACCCTCGACATTTACTCTGCGTAGTAAGGGTTTTTCAGGCTATATGAGTTTGTTTGTTTTGTTTTGTGAAGTCTTAAACCATCTCTGCATTTTCTCAGTGGGGGAGGTCGGCAACTTGGAGGAATTTCACCTGATGGAAGTAGGAAAATCTACCCAACCATCATGGTAAGTTCACTATGCTTTTGTATTCTAGTAGTTTGATGGAACTTAGGGGTTTTCGTTACAATGGAAGAAAACCTCTGTACAATAATTCTTATTATGAATTTTTTTGAACTTTTCCAATTATCATTACTCTCTTCATAACTCCCTAGTATTTTCTTGCTTCTGGTTAAGTGGACTTCATTGTTGTTTTATTATAAATCCTTTTCGAACCTTCTCGGTACTCCACACTTTTTTGTTTCCAGCTTCCACAATCTTACGTAAGCATTTTCATCATACAATAACATATTTGTATTTACTTATGGGGTTTTTCATTGTCTCTCTATTCTCTTTCATGGGTTAACCTTACCTTTATACACTATTATCTGGTGTTGTTCCTTTTTGAAACTGTGTAAGCGTTTTAGTTCATAAGTTAATTTGATAAGGTAGAATCCACATTATGTATTGTATGTTATATTCTTTCCAAGTTAAAGAAAATTCTATTCTGTAGGATTTAATAGCATTTACGGTCTCTGTTGGGTACTTTTGTTTTGAGTTTTTTCTTGGAATTCCTCCATTCTATGGATTCCCCAAACTACTAGTTGACACTTATGATTGTAATTTTCCTTTAGAAATATTACTATATTTTCATTCCACACACACACACACATATAGATATAGATATTGGGGTATAATGTGATTCAAATAAATTTGTTTTAAGAAAATTCTCTGCAACATGCAATTATTTGGATCTGTAATTAAATTTGGGTCATCGTTTTCATTCTGTTTCCATTGTTGTCTGTGTGTGACAAATACCATTCAAGCCAACTAACTCAGCAAGAACGTTAATTTTGTATTTAAACTTCAAATGAAATCATCCTCTTTAACACAGACAATCGATCTATGTTATATTTTGAGAACGTCATTGGGCAATGCACTCGGCCTACTCGCACTGCCCAAACACATGCAGTTCGAATTTCCAAAGTTAATGTTATTTATTTATTTCTATCTTGAAGAGTTTGATTTAGATAAATTTGGTAACCAATTATAATGACGGGACCCTGTTGTTGCGAGGGTACCCATCAAGAGTTTCTTTGGCTACCTTCCCCCTTCGGTCTAGGGCGTCTGCTCAACCCAAAATGTGAAAGGTAAAAGACATCAGGGTTCCCAAGTCATAAGTTAAGTGAACTCAGTATAACCATTTCCTGCCTTACATTATTTTATTGAAGGGTACACTCATTTTACTTATGTTGAATAATTATTAACAATAATTTGTTTTCCTTGCAAGCACATTCAATTATGCACAGTTCTAGACTCAGATCTTTGCCATATGCACAAAAGTTATTTAGGTTCCATAATGCCTCTCTTCAGAGAGTGCCTAGGTTTTCTAAGGATAGATATGATTCTAAATCTAGAATGCTACCATCATGAGCGAACTTTATCATTCATAACGATGACCGATCCATTGTCTATGTATCTTTAGTTTTTAAAAAAAGACCTAAAGACCAAACTCTATTGTTGTGTAATAGAATGATGTGAACAGGACTACACCATTGTTTAATATTGAATAGTCGACTTGGATGAAAGCTCTATCAGTAGATTCTTTATTTACGTATGACTTATACAAAGGTTGGAATGATTTATTATTTCTTAATAAAGCTATGAAATTTTGAACTTATCAAAATGCGTGCATATAAATTAGAGGGTTCCATAATGTTTGTCTTCTAAATTCATCGGGCTTTAGCTCCTTTGACATTCCATTCTAGAACTTCATTTGTGTTGAATTATACTGTTTGTTTTTCATTTATTGTTTCCAGAACCTAGTATATGACTAGTTAAACTATTTATCTTCCATTATATCATTAGTACCTAGTGATATACATACAATAGGCTTTTAAAGTGAGTCATGTAAGTTGTATGGTTGTATTTACACACACATATATATATATATATATATATGCCTACATATTTATCTCCTATTGTATACAATCATTTGCAACAGTAATTTAATTCAGTAGGGTAAATCACCAAAAATCAAGAGATATCCCATAGGGATATATATATGTAAGAATAGGTATGTAAATGTTCTTAAATATCAGGTTTACTTTGGGAATAGTGTTTACATAACCTGATATTCACTTTCAAATAGAATATCCAGATGTATATGATGCATCAAACTGGTAGTGATTCCTAATGGAATATAATGAACTAATAGCCTATTTAACATAGTTGTATTTCCTAATACATTTCCACCATTCAATATTTATTTCAGCCAAAATACTTAGAAAGTTTTACTCAAAATATACAGTTAAATTGTGATGGTCTATCCTACTTTTCATTACATTCCTTCAAAATTTAATAAAAATAGAGTACCTCATTCATATTTAAACAAATGAAATCCTATCAGCCAATAATTCCAAATAACATTTTAACAGAGAAGGAGTAAATAGACATATCTGAAAAATTTACAAACAACAAATGGAACAACCGAGTTCCTCCCAACCTTAGAACAGAACAACCAATTCACTTATCCCATTCACCCCCTAGCCTGACCATGAATCTATGAGGGTGAACTCTAAACTCCTCCTCAACAAACATATTTCAATTTTATTAACTTCTCCTTGCCTCACACTCAGAAAGTAGTGTTGATAACACCAAGAGTTCATTCCTCTGCCAGCATACTAGGCAGTGTCCTGCCTCCTCCCATATGCTATAAGTCCAAAAGAAATTGTGCCTAGGTCTTTTTCCCTTTGGGAATTTTTGCAGCTTTTCAAATCCCTGATTTTCAGGGGTTACCAATGGCCAAATTCCTGATTTTCCACTTGTCACATTCATCCCTGAGGTAGTTCCAACATGTTCCCCTCTCATGGAGTCATGGTCAGCTGATTTGGGCATGGTTGTTCCATGTGTCCATCGACAATAAATATAAAATATTTTGTTTCATACAAGTGTCAAAAACAAATAGTTAGTTGGGTCTAATCAAATCTTTGTCTACCAATCATAATAATCAATTAGAATTAACTAAATTCAAAATTTGGAATTGCCATAAATGGCAATAATTTTCCAATTTTGAATTTACTAAAAAAGGAATTAATTTCCTAAGGAAATTTTAGCTTTAAAAATAATTTATTTTGGGGGATGTTACATGCTTTCCCCCTTCACTAAAACACTATCCTCAGTGTTCATTCCTTTTTTGGAACAAGATTGGATGATATTTCTGCAAATCTCCCTCCAACTCCCAAGTGGCCTCCTCAGGGATCAAGTGCTTCCATTGCACTTTTAGCTCAGGGGCGGCCTTGTTCTGAAGTGTTATTTCTCTCCTATCCAGAATGCGCAGAGGTTCTGCTTGGAACTCAACTTTTTGTTCCACCTGCACCATGTTCCAATCAATCATATGAGTAAGGTCAGGAATATAATTCTTTAACAAAGAAACATGAAATACATTATGGATTTTTAGATTGGCAAAAAATGCAATTTGGTATACTCAGGTTCAATTCGAGCTAATTTCTCGAAAGGGACACAGAACCTGGGTGACAACTTGGCATAATTCCCTAGATTTAGTGAAATTTTTCAAGCTTTGACTTTTAAATATATGTGGTCTCCCACTTTTAATTCTAGTTGTCTTCTCTTCAGGTCTGCATAACGTTTTTTTCTATCCTGAGCCTCCTTTAAGTTATGTCGTACTTTTCTTACCATGCTCTCCATTTCTTGGAGCATCTCTGGTCCTACCATGAGTCTATCCATAGGTTTATCTGAGCTAAACAAAGTCATACACATTTTTTCATATATTACTTCGAAAGGGCTCATCTTAGCAAAAGTTTGGTACCCATTGTTGTATGAAAATTCCACCAAGTGTAGGTAGTCTTCCCACTTGCTTGGTTTTGTTCTTACGTACATGTGTAGCATATATTCTACAATTTGGTTTGTTCGTTCAGTCTTCTCATCCGTTTGTGGATGATAACTCGTTGAAATTAAAGTTAGTATTTAACCATGCAAACAATTCTTTCCAAAAACCAGATGTAAATTTTACGTCTCTATCCAATATCACCATTTTAGGAATACCATGCAGTCTAAACTTTTCTTTCATGAATATTCCAGCGATGTTAATGGCTTTAAAAGTAGACTTTATAGGAACAAAGTGTCCAAACATACTAAGTTTATATATTACCACCATAATTGAATCATTTTGTTTTTGAGTTCTAGGAAAACCTGTAATAAAGTTTATTGATATTGTCTCCCATTTCCATTCCATCACACATAAGGGATGCAACAGGCCGACTGGATGCTGGTGTTCGGCTTCTACCTACTATAATTCTTCACACTTAGCTAAGTATTCTACTATTTTTCCCTTCATATTAGGCCAATAAAATAAATTCCTTAGCGTTGTTACAGTTTTCTTGTATCCCAGGTGACCAAAATATGGTTTCTTGTGTGCTTCGTCCAAAATCGTTAACTTTAATTTCGCCGAATCTTGTATGTATATTCTATTTTTGAATTGTAGTAGGCCTTTTTTGTCCAAACTCAGATCTGTTTTATATGAATTTTTTGCATTATCTTGCAATTCTCCAAATTTTCTAGTGTAATTTTCATCGTTATTACCTGCATCTTCTGTCCTCTGCTCAAGATCGCTTTCTTCACTGTTAATGTTTATTTCAAACAACCCATGAAATCTTCTTCTTAAGGCATCAACCACCTTGCTTCCTTACCCTTGATATGTCTTACTTCAAAGTCAAATTCACTCAAGAAGGATAGCCATCTTGCTTACCTTGCATTAAGGTCCGACTGACTACATAAAAATTTCACATCGCTGTTATTCGTCAATAACAAAAAATTTATGCCCATTATGTAGTGGCGCCACATCTTTAAGGCATGTATTACAACTGCCAACTCTAAGTCATGAGTGACATAGTTTCGTTCGTGTTGATTTAGTTTTCAAGACTCAACAAATAACATGTCATTCTTGAGTTAGGACACCACTTAGTCCTTCTTTAGTTTCATCTACACAGACGATGAAGTCTTTGTCCAGATATGCTACCTTTAAAATGGGTGTGGTCGTTAACAATTCTTTTAACTTATTAAAACTGTCTTGGAATTTCTGTGACTAGTTAAACTTGGTTCCCTTCTTTTGTAACAATGTGACAGGGTATGGAATTTTGGAAAATATTTGTATAAATCAGATGGCTGCTACGTCCTTAGGAATCAACCATTCCATGATGGCTCTTATTTTCTCAAGATCGACTGCAATGACTTCTAGAGATATTACATGTCCTAGGTATTGTATTTTCTTCTAATAAAAGTCACACTTATTGAATTTAGCATATAGTTTGTGCTTCCTTCAAATTTGCAGAAAAATCCTTAAGTTCTCTGTGTTCTTCTTCTGTTTTAGAATATACTAGACTGAAAATACTACTCATTAAAGACATGAATGTGGTTGTCATGTTAGTGAGTCCAAAAGGTATAACAAAAAATTTGTAATGTCCATATATCGTTCAGAATTTTGTTTTACTTATGTCCTCATATTTTATCCTAACCTGGTGATAAGCAGATCGTAAATCCAATTTCAAAAAAAAAAATTCCCCACCTACTTGATCGAACATAACATTTATCCTAGATAAGGGGTACTGGTTCTTAACAATAATTTTATTTAATTGCCTGTAATCGATGCATAATATCAGAGTTTCGTCTTTCTTTTTAACAACGAGGATGGGTGCTCTCCATGGTGAAACACTCAGACTCATATATTCTTTGTCTAATAATTCCTACAGTTGAATTTTTAATTATGTTAACTCTAGTAAACTCATTCAGTAGGGTGCTTTGGATATAGGGGTTGAACCAGGTAGTAAGTCGATAGAAAAGTGTATCTCCCTCGAGGGTAATTCATGTATCTCATCAACAAACATATCTCTGAAATCATGAAAAATGAAAAAATCCTCCAAGATGGGTTTATTTTCATTTTCTAACAGGTTTGTTACTTGGATGGCATAAACTTGACAACCCTTTTGCATGCATTGCATAAATTTGTCTAACTAAGATTGGTTTTTTTATACCTTGAATTGTCCTTGGAGTTTCATTTTCGTATTTATACTTGAATGGTTTTTCATAACAATCTAACATTTATTTATGCCTTTCTAACCAATCCATTCCGATAATTATGTCATAAGACCCTAACGGTAGAATGTTCAGATTTGTCTTTATGATTTGACCACCTAAACTGAACTCATAATCAGAAATAAAGTAGACCAATTTTCTTTTTGTTCCTATTGTTAGTTGTACCACCCAAGATTTTGTACGTATTGTTTTCTTAAGTTTATTTGAATCCACTATACGAGGAGTGATATAACTCAACGTAGCTCCATAATCAATTAAAAAAGAAATATGAGTGTTATTAATTTTAACTTCAATTTCCAGTACAGAGGAATGGTGGTCATCTTCTCGATCATCCACAACTGCATTAATCCGATGTAATATTATGCCCACATATCCCACCGTAGAGGATTATTTTAGGTTATGAACCATAGTTCTCGCTGCTAAAGTCAAATGTGGATAGTTCCTCCTTAAGTGAGGTTCTCCACATTCCCAACATTTCAACGATTCACTGGGTATGTCCACAAACTTCTTTGTTCCTAGATTTACTGGTTTATAACCTCCTTGGGTGTTCTAATTATTGGAGTGAAAGTATTTTATGGGAAAACTCTTTGTTGTGATCTGAAAAGGTCATCACTGATATCCCTTCTTCGGTTGGTTCATTCAGTCTTTTTTCTTGTATTTCCAAGCTTTGGGAAATTGTTACTGTTATTTGTATTGGTCATAACACATTTGGGCTTTCCTGAAAAATTCACTCAAGGAATTGGGATTATCAAATTCAATTTTGTTCTTTATAAGAATGTGGTAAACATCATAGGAACCATTGGATTTTCACATTGTCCTCCCGGATATAAGGCATGAACCTTAGTAATTCTAGGAATTTGTTTATTAGATCTTCCATAGCCATTTGACTGAGTCATAGCTCATAAAACTCTTTGGTTTTTTCTTTCATAGTAATTTTTTTTTTATTTTTTATTTTGTGTCTGGAGGAATCAACAACTAGTTGGGCACGTGCTCGCATTACACATGGCCGTGTTATCCAACCGCTACCACTATAACCTCCAGGTGTGCCCACGATGCCCCTTACGTGGCACACAAGGTAAGTCGGGGGGATTTGAACTTGAAACCTCATGGAACTTCATTTTCACAGCACTTACCAATTGAGCTGCCCCCCCGGGGGCTCTTTCATAGTAACTTTAAGATAGGTACTATTTCTTAAATTATTTCTTAAAATCCAACCATTATGTTTGCTTTTCCTTTAAACCCTTGGCCAACTTCAAGTCTTGCCACCATATGTTAGCCTTCCCTTTTAGATTATAGATAGTCATTATGAGCTTCATATTCCTAGAATAGTTGTATATTTGGAAATAATTCTTGATGTCTAATAGCTATGCTTTAGCTTCCTCCCATGTCTAATAACTAATAACTAAGTGAAATTTTGTCACTATTCTTCCTCTGATATTTAGGAGGCCTTTGTTCAAGATTCTCCTCAAGTCTGATTTTTGCTTCATCCTGGGCTACCGTGATTAAAACATAATAAAGTGTTTTATGTTTGTAACAGTAATTGTTTTGTTAGTTTTACATAAACAGGAAAATATATGCTAAGTAAATAATTTGGCCCTGATCAAGGTCAAAGTGTTGTAACCTTTTCTCTAATACCATATGTAATATACCTCAACTTTTCCAAAATAACAAAAAAAAATTCCTATGGAACATTAATCTCCAAATTACATTTAGCAGACTCGTAGTTAAGAGAAGGTAGTATTTTATCACCATTGTTAATCTCTGCGAGATCTCTTATTTGAAAATCTCATTTGACTTTCGAATAACACTCATACACCATTGCAAAATGTAATGAGGTTGGGAGTATACATCCTTCATGGAATGTTATCGGCTTAACATAACGTGTGTGACATTACATCACCTAGACAAATTAATTAAACAAACCCCCTGTAATTACTGGTTGGGTAATTATCTTCCAGTTACTATTGACACCAAGGTTTTGATAACAAAAATAAACCCTAACAACTCGATTAACTCTTCCTTGGCCAAAAGATGTCTCAATTGAACGATGTATCATCTGAACAATGGATTAACTGAAAATATAGAAGTTAGGGTTAAATGGTCTAGTTTGACATGTCGTGAAGGGACTGACCTTTATTTCGCATATCTTAATATGAAAAGACGGGTTCTTGTTAGACATGAGTTAAACCTTTGAATCAGCCATTAATGGAGACTGAGTGAGTGAAAATTCAATGTTTATCACTTGATCCGTCGTCCAGTATAATCACCCCAACTCTTCCCCATCACATGGCCATGGTGAGTCTTCATACCCAGGACATTTACTCTTTGTGGTAAGGGTTTTTCAGGCAAGATGAGTTTGTTTTGTTTTTTTTGTGAAGTTCCGAACTAGCTCTGTGTTTTCTCAGTGAGGGAGGTCAGTGAATTGGAGGAATTTTACTCGGTGGAAGTAGGAAACTCTACCTGACCATCATGTTAAGTTCATGATGCTTTTGTATTCTAGTAGTTGGATGAAACTTCAGGATTTTCGTTAAAATGGAAGAAACCCTCTGTACTGTAACTATTATTATGAATTTTTGTGAAGTTTTCCCATTATCGTTACTCTCTTTATAACTCCTTTGTATGTTCTTTCTTTTGGTTAAGTGGACTTCACTGTTATTTTATTCTAAAGCCTTTTGGAACCTTCTCAGTACTCCACCTTTTTTTGTTTCTGGATTCCACAATCTTACGAAAGCATTTTCATCATGCGATAACGTATTTGTATTTACTTATGGGGTTTTTCGTTGTCCCTCTATTATGTTTTATGGTTTACCCTTACCTTTTAACATTCTTATCTGGTGTTGTGCCTCTATGAAGATGCACAAGTTTTCTAGTTCATAAGTTAATTTGATAGGGTACAATCCATGTTGTGTATCGTATGTTATATTTTGTGCAAGTTAACGCAAATTCTATTCGGTAGGATTTAATAACGTATCCTGTCTTTGTTGGGTAATTTTGTATTGAGTTTTTGCTTGGAAGTCCTCCATTCCATAGATTCCCCAAACTACTAGTTGACTCTTACGACTGTAATTTTCCTTTAGAAAGATTACTATATTTTCATTTGGCATATCTACATATAAATATATATTGGGGAATTAGGTGAATCGAATAAATTCGTTTTAAGAACATACTCTGCAACATGCAATTATTTGGATCTCTAATTAAATTTGGGTCACCGTTTTCATTCCATTATCATTATTGTATGTGTGTGAAAATAACCATTCGAGCTTGGTAACATGACAAGAATGTTAATTATGTATTTAAACTTTGAATGAAAGAATCCTCTTTAACACATACCATCAGTCTATGTTAGATTTTGATAACTTCATTGGCATATAGAATTTACTCTGTATTTAAAGTTTGGGCAATGCATTCGACCTACTCGCTCTGGGCAAACCCATGCAATTTAGATTTCCAAAGTTAATGTTATTTATTTATTTCTATCCTGAAGAGTTTGATTTAGATAAATTTGGTAACCAATTCTAATGATGGGAACATGTTGTTTTGAGGGTACCCATCACGAGGTTCTTGGGCCACCTTCCTCCTTTGGTCTGGGGTGATTGTTCAACCCAAAATGCGAAAGGGAAAATACATCAGGGTTCCTGAGTCATAAGTTAAGTGAACTCGGTATAACCATTTCTTGTCTTACATTATTCTATTGAGGGGTACACTCGTTTTACTTATGTTGAATAATTATTAACATTAATTTGTTTTCCTTGTAGAGACATTCAACTATGCATAGTTCTGAACTCAAGTCTCTACCATACGCACAAAAGGTATCTAGGTTCCATAACACCACTCTTAATAAAGTGCATAGGTTTTATTAGGATAGATATGATACTAAATCTAGAATGCTACCATTGTGAGTGAACTTGCTCATTGATAACAACGGATGATCCATTGTCTTTGTACCTTCAGTTTTTAAAGAAATATCTAAATAAAAAACTCTATTGTTGTGTAATAGGATGATGTGAATATGACTACACCATTGTTTAATATTGAATAGTCGACTTCGATTAAATATCCATGAGTAGATTATTTATTTTGTTCTGACTTATACAAAGGTTGGAACAATTTATTGTTTGCTAATAATGCTATGAAATTTCGAACTTATAAAAATGTGTGCATACAAATTAGAGGGTTCCACAATCTCTGTCTTCTGAATTCATCGGGCTTTCGCTCTGATATTTCATTCCAGAACTTCGTTTGCATTGAATCATACTATTTTTTTTTTCATTTATCATTTCCAGAACTTAGTATATGACTAGTTAGACTATTCGTCTTCCATTATATCATTAGTACCTAGTGATATACATACAATAGGATTTTAAAGTGATTCATGTAAGTCATATGGTTATCTTTACATAGTTAACTTTATATATCTTCCTACATAGTTATCTCCTATTGTATACAATCATTTGCAACAATACTTTAATTCGATAGGGTAAATCGACCAAAATCAAGAGATAGCCCACAGGAATATATATATGTAAGTATAGGTACGTAAATGTTCTTAAATCCCAGGTTTACTTCAAGAATAGTGTTTGCTTAATATGATATTTAGTTTCAAATAGATTAGCCAGATGTATATGATGCACTGATCTCGTAGTGATTCCTAGCATAATATAATAAAGTAATAACCTATTTAACAAAATTATATTTCCTAGTACATTTCCACCATTCGATTTTCATTTCAGTCAAAACACATAGAAAGGTTGACTGAATAGTTACAGTTAAACTATGAGGTTCTATCCTACTTTTCATTATATTCCTTCATAATTTAATAAAAACAGAGTACCTCATTCATATTTAAACAGATGAAATCCAATCAACCAATAATTCCAAATAACATTTGAATAGAGAAGGAGTAGATAAATATATTTGAACAATTTTCGAACAACAAATGGAACAACCAAGTTACTCCCAAACTTAGAACAAAACAACCAATTCACTTATCTCGTTGACCCCCTAGCCTAACCATGAATCCATGACGGTGAACTCTAAACTCCTCCCCAACAAAAGTATTTCAATTTGAATAAATTCACCTTGCCTCACACTCAAAAGGAAGTGTTCATAACAACAATAGTTTATTCCTTTTCCATCATACTAGGCAACGTCCCGCTTCCTCCCATATGTTATATGTCCAAAAGAAATTGTGCCTAGGTATTTTTCCCCATGGGAATTTTCAGAGATTTCAAAATCCCTAATTTTTAGGGCCTACTAATGGCCAAATTCTTGATTTTCCAATTGTCACATTCAACTCTGAGGTAGTTCCAACATGTTCCCCTCTCATGGAGTCATGGTCATCTTATTTTAACCTCATTGTCCCATTTGTCTTTCAACAATAAATATAAAATAGTTTTTTTCATACAAGTGTCATAGTCAAATAGTTAGTTGGGTCAAATTAGATCTCTTCCCAACATTCATAATCATCGATTACAATTAACTAAATTCAAAATTCGAAATTGCCATAAATGACAATAATTTTCCAATTTTGAATTTACTAAAAATGGAAATAATTTCCTAAGAAAATTTCAGATTTAAAATCAATTTACTTTTGGTGATGTTACAAGACAAATAAAAAAGACAAGACCAATATTTTCCATGGAAAGAAGACCATGCTATGACATCAAAGACTGGGGCATATTGGAGAGAAGGGTCTTTGAACACTACACGATAAAGATATGGTTGAAGGTATGTCTAATTGCATTCTAGATTTTGATTTCTGTGAACATTGCATATATGGAAAACATAATCGAGTAATATTCCCATCTGGTGCTACAAGAGAAAAGGGGATCTTAGAGTTGATACAGAGCGATGTGTTTGGAACTGTGTATGTTCCATCACTAGGTAAATTTGTGTACTATGTTTAATTCATAGATTATTTCTCAAGGAACATGTGGATTTATTTATTTCCGAGGTATTTGATAAATTTAAACAGTTTAAGGATCAGATAGAAAATTAGATAGAGAATAAAATAAAGGTATTGAGGACAGATAATGGTGGAGCATTCTGTGGAAATCAATGCAAAGAATTCTGTAAGAAGTGTGGTATAGAAAGGAAGAATACTACTCCATACACACCTCAGTAGAATGGAGTTGCAGAAAGGATGAATAGGACATTGATGGATAAAGCAAGGTGCATTCTCAGTGGTGCCCAGTTAGGACAAGAAGATAACACTCCACACTAGGTATGGACCAAAAAGAACCCTCTCTTGAACATATTAGATTTTTTGGTTGTGATGATTATGTACATGTTTCCAAAGAGTAATTCTTACCAAGGCTAGAGGAACCTGGCCAAATAGAGTTTCATTTGGATGACACAAAATCAGAATCATATGAAGAAGAAGAAGAAGAAGAAGAGGAAGAAGATCATACCCCAATATTAAGGAAATTAGTGAGGGAAAGAAGGCAACAAGAAAGGTATAGTCCACCTGATTTCCGTTCCAATTTTGATTTATGTATTAATAATGATGATCCCAGAATGACCAGGGAAGCAGTGAAATCAGAGGATAGTAAACTCTGGAAGAAGGCCATGGTTGAAGAAATGGATGCCTTGGATAAGAATGAGACATGAGATATGGTTGAGTTGCAAGTTGGAAGAAAATATTTTGGTAGAAAATGGTTGTTTAAGAATAAGTTTAATCAAAAAGGAAAAGTGGATAAATACAAAGCTCGGTTAGTAGAAAATGGTTATTCCCAGGTAGAGGGAATTGACATTGGTGAGATTTTTTCTCCTGTTGCTAAGTTAGCTTCTACTAGATTTCTTTTATCTATTATTGTTTCTTTTGATCTTGAAGTGGAATAGATGGATGTGAAGACAACATTCCTATAGGGGGTTATGGAAGAAGAAATCTACATGAAGCATCCATAAGACTTTGTAGTGAAGGGAAATAAAGAGCTAGTCTATAAGCTAATGAAGTTAGTATATGGTCTGAAGCAATCACCTAGGATGTTGTACCAGAAGTTTGACACATACATCCTTGGATTGGGATTTGTGAGAAGCATGGTTGATCACTGTGTATATTCAAAGCAGGTTGGTAATCACTTCATTTATGTAGTGTTGTATGTTGATGACATGTTGTTGGTAGGAAATAACATGGAGGTTATCAAGGATGTGAAATCACAGCTATCCTCCAAATTTGACATGAAGGATATCAGTGATGCTAACTTCATTCTGGGAATGGAGATTAAAAGAGATCATGCAAAAAGGAAACTCCAGTTGAATAAGAGAAAATATGTTGAGATGATATTGCAGAGGTTTAATATGCATGGAAGTAAACTGGTCAAGGTTCCTATTCCTATAGGTGTAAAGTTATATGTAGATTAGTGTCCCAAGACATAGGAAGAAGAAGAGGGCATGTCCCATGTTCTGTATGGTAGTGCAGTTGGTAGTTTGATGTATGAAATGGTTTGTACTAGACTAGACATTTCACGTGCAGTGAGAGTTTTGAGCAAGTATATGAGTATTGGACAATAATAAAGAGGCTCTTCAAGTATTTGTGTGGCACTACCAATTATGGATTGTGCTACCAAGGAAGACCAAGATTGGATACAGTGGTGCAAATACATGGCTTTGTTGATGCAGACTGAGCTAGAGATATGGATCACATAAGATCTACAAGTCAGTATGTGTTTAACCTATTTGGAGGAGAAATAAGTTGGATAATAAAATGACAGGTTGTAGTGGCACTCTCAACTACAGATGTTGAATACATGGAAGCCACTCCTGCAAGCAAGGAAGAAGTATGGTTACATAGATTGTGTTCAGGTATTGGGTTGTTACAACAAGAAGTGAGATTAGATTGTGACAGTCAAAGTGCAATATTCCTGGCAAAGATCCCAACTTATCATTCAAATACAAAGCATATTGATTTTCAGTATCACTTTGTGAGAGACATGGTTGAAGAAAAGAAGGTGTTGTTGGAAAAGGTTGACACTTTGAAGAATGTTGCAGATTCATTTACAAATTCAGTGAGCACAAAAATGTTCTCCTAGTGTAGAGTAACAATGGGCATTGATACCCTGGATTGTTGACTATATAATCCTATGGACCCTTGGATGCAAAGAAAACAACAAGTGGGAGTATGTTGGGTATGTGTTATATTCTTTGCATGTGTGTGTGTGGGCATGTCAAGTTCAACAACTACTTCTGTCGATCCCTCCCTAGTAGTGTTCTATATGTCATGTGCATCGGGTTCTTCCTAGGGAATTCCCATGGGGGGTGATGTAAGAGCATCGTTCCCAAGCCAGCCATGTGCCAACCAACCATCCCACTCAGCGCATTCAGGGAAGAGAGGCACCATCCCTCTCATATTTTGAATTTGAATTAAGGGAATTTAATATTTGTAAGAATGTTGGAGCCAAAAGGTCGTTCCTATACACAGGCGTTAGATGTATATAGCCTTTAATGGTTTTAAAGCTGGGATCTAGATCCAATCTAGACTAGACAACCATTTAATTATGAATTCAATGTAATTGAATAAGGTAGGTAGCTTGGAGGGAAGAGCTCGACGAGCCCCTCATGTAAAAGATATTGGATCTTATTTTTGGAAAAATGATTAAGTAGAGAGAAGAGAAGAGAGGAGAGTTGAGACTCTATTGTAGTCTGAGCTCAAACACATTGTAAAAAGAGGCATTTTACATTAATACAAAAATAAGTTTTTCCTTCATGTTATTCTATGTATGATGAATGTCTTCATGTGTGTATTGATGATATGTTGTAGATGTATGTTAGGTATGCATTTGCAGGAACAGATAGGTTATGTTATCTGTTGGATTCTTTGATTTCAGGTTTGGGGATATTTGAGGCTTCATGCCAAGAGGGTGTGACAGAACGCTGCGGGTTCTGAAAGCCAGTGCATAGATTTCACTTTCAATTTTGTGGAATTTGGACAGGGACGTGGCAGGAGGGCACACCAGCTGAAGTCTTAAGATCACGGAAGAAACCTTAAGATTGCTAAATACCTTGGAGGTAAGACTTTGTAGAGGAAAACAAAGTAGAAGACATAATGACTGCGGGATTATGGAAGAGCTCTGCCATGCACGCATGTAGCACAGGCACAGAGTGCAAAGGAGATATCCATTGTGGGTTCAAGGAGAAAACAAAATCACTAAGGATTCTAGGAGCTCTACCAGGAGGTATTGAACAGGTGCTAGGGTGCACAAAAAAACTCTAGTTTGAGTTCATTAAGGGAAACAAAATCACTGTGGCATTCTGTGAGGGGAAACTATGCGAGGAGGACATTGAGTGGATGTGAAGATAGAGCACAAGAAATAACTTTTTTGAGTTCTGGGACACAAGAAGTTTCCAAGGAACATGACCTTCACAAGTTTGTTGAACACCCTGCAAGCTCAACAAGGAGTTGATTGAGCAAGAGGCTGCCAAGAGCGCATCAGATTTTCCATCTGAGGGAAAAA
>WSFP011482151.1:0-16003 GCA_009831015.1 Picea engelmannii | reverse complement strand
CCTCCCAAATTTCAACCATTCAACAAGAAATCATTCATACATAGCATAAAAGCAGTTGCATGACAGAAAGAGTAAAACAATTATGAGTATAACATTCAAAAATGCATACACAGAGAATATATGAACACCATGAGTCTGAATCATAGCTTTCTTTGTATTAATTCAGAACTTTTGTACATGTAGTCTGCTACACATCTCTCTGCTTCTCTTCTATGCTCTTCACACACTCTCCTTCTCTGTTACAATACACAACGAGGGTGTCTATATCTCATTTCCCTCTTGCGCTCTAAAACTGTCTAATCTAGAATTGAATTCTATCTACTTTACATTAACTATCATAAATGCTTTATATCTACTAAGGATGAGAGAGAATTTCTCAAGGTCCATTTACATTATACAAGTGTGCCTTCATTTAATTATCACATTTAAGGTTGGTGCATTAACTTCAAGACAATTTCAAAATTTGCGTTGGGTGGTTGTCCAACTATCTTTTGCTTCCACGTTGGCTCGCTTGAGATGCTCCTTCATCACTTCCACACACGATCCTAGATCTCCACAATCTATCGACACGTAACTTCCTCCCAAATCAACGGTTGTTGTTGATTTCGGGTTTCCGGCCTTCCAAAGTTTCAAATCTCAATATCCTCTTTACTCCACATGACAATATTCCGGAGTGGAAGATCTTTCGACACCTGTCCCTTTAAATATGTGGCCAGGATCTCCTCCGTGAATCCAGCCTTCGGGAATCTCAATTCTCAAACCATCACTTCTTATGACTGAATATCTTCTGGAATGGAAGATCTGTTGACGCGTGTCTCTCCAATCGATGACTATGCTCTCGCTTCGGGACTTTGGCCTCCTCAACCAGATCAACGATCCTTCAGCTTCTTCTTTGATCAACGATTGAAATCTTATCCGGGACTTTGGACTTCTCCCCCTCCTCTTTTCTTTTGGAGTTCTAGATCTGGTGCCGCGTGTCCACCCTCACATCAATGGTTGTCGTCACTTCGAATTTCCTGGCTTTGGAAATCTCAAATTTCAAACCTTGCCTTCCTCCATAGATCAAACTTCCAGAGTTGCTAATACACTGATGTGTGTCCACTCTAAATCAATGGCTACGATCCCTTCGCGCCTCCCTTGACCTAACGACTATGAATTACTTTGAGGCTTTACCTGAAGTTCATGGATTTATGCCATGTATCCTCTATATCGGACAACCCAGATTCACTTCGGGTCTTCGGGTTTCAGAAATTTCAACTTTCAACTAAAACTCAAATGCAACTTACCTGAAGCCTACGATTTGCCTCCACGTGTCCCTATGGATATAATGGTCAAGATCTCTTTGTCTCTTCGATGGTTCGGCTCTTCAGTTCTTCAACGCTTCGGCTCTCCAAATCTTTGGCTCTATGGGAATTCTCTTTTTGGTTCTTCAGCTCTTTAGGCCTTCTCTCTATGGTTCTTCGGCTCTTCGATGCTTTGGCGCTTCAGCTCTTCAGGCTTCGAAAATCTCAATTCTCAACCAAAACTCCGCTACAATTTACTTGGATCTCGCAATCAGTTGACAAGTGTCCCCTTGCAGATTGAAGGCTCTCGACTCTTCAGCTATTCAAGATTCAGCAGTTTCAACTCCTCTGCACTAGTTCCTCCCAGAGTACTTTCACCTGAAACTTCGTCCTTCCGCCACCTGTCACCCTGGATGATGGCCAGTTCCTGCTCACTTTAGGACTTCAGGACTTTGACCAGTCCACTCTCCTATGCACCCATAAGAGTTAATTTTCATGCACTTTACCTTAGATCGGATGGATTTCTATCCTCTGCACTTAGATCCAATGGTTAGGATCCTTTCTTCTCCTTTGTTCTCTCCTTTTTTCACTGGACTTAGATCTGACAGTCCAGGCTCCTTCCCACAACCGATCTAACGGTTGTTGTCATTCCTCCTCTTGAGATTTTGACTTCTTCCAAATTGGAATATCTTGACAATGTTCAAAGGTTTCGACCTTTGAACTTTCTCCTGCGAACCCGACTATTTGGATCTCGCTTGTGCTCTTGAATGCGTTATCTTTTTTGAGATTTTTTATTTACTCAGTCTCTTAAGGATCTTGGCCCTTCTACTTCCTTCCAAAGGGTTCTTGTGCCCTCTTGGAAACTCCTCTCTCAATGCACACCTTGCAGAGCTTTTCTACAGAGCGTTCAACAACTCTGTGAGTATCCTCCTCTGATACTCTTCTCCCTGAACTCGACAAGAGTTCCTCTGTGCACACTTGTACCCGCTCGATTCCTACCTGGAATAGATCTACAGAGTTCTCAATAAATTTGATTCTCTCTAAACTCAAGAGTTATTCCTGTGCACTCCTTGCACTTCTGTTGATGAAGGTTCAGCGATATCTCTCCTGAGCTTCTCTGAGTTTAACTCACCTCTTTCAATGCACTCCTTGTGGAAAACGTGTACTCCTCTCACTTGAAACTCAAAGACGAGAAATAATTGAAACTCATGCAATACTTCACCAGTTCATACATTCAGAACATGAATGACATATAAAATCATAACAATGAACACAATACATAAACGCACATTATGCAGAAAAACTGTTTTTCTATTATCTTTGTGTGTCTATACAGATGTTTACATAAAAACTGGATTGTAACAGAGTCCCAGTTCTCTCAAGTTCTCCTAACCTAACTTTATCCTGAGTTCTTCTCCCAATACCATCTACTTTGTCTCTCTCCTTTTACAAAATAGGGCTCTATGAGATTATCCTCTTCACTGCCTTAGTGTCATCATTGTCTTAGTTAAGACACCATACTCCTACAACTTCATTACATAAATGATGATCCAGACCTGACTATGATCTAGACCTACTTACACTCAAATATTTAAGGTAACTTTATCTACTACCTGTACAAAGGTATGGCTTGGCTCTTACATCCTTACAACACAAATCTCCATATGATCAGATTTCGAATTTAAAAATGGGAGGGTCAATGCCTCTCCCTTTCTCCATTACGTGCCTATGTGTTGGATTTTTGGCGCATTTGTTGAGGTGGAGCGATGCTCCTGCATCATACTCCACTGCTGGGAAAATCATGAGCTCCTAATCATGATCTCCTCTTCTCCAGTGTTGAAATCCTCCTAGATCCCAAATTCTCCCTTAGAGTTGTCCTCTTGCTCCTCTCCATCTATTTCATTGTTGTTGATGATGATGATGCTTCTTCTTCTCATTCTTCCCTTATGTTGTTGCAGGTTCTCCTCTGTTTAGCTTCCTTTTGTTGATTGTTTCTTGCGTTGACCTCAACATTAGCCTTTGTATCTCCTCTATCACCCTGTCCAGTTGCTTCAATGGTTGGGTCTTCTTATGCAGTCTTCTTGGCTACAACTCTTCCTTATCAGTGGGTAGACCATTTGATCCCCCATATTATTTTTTTTTGTTGTGGCATTATATTCCCACCTTACTGTAAACTTTGGTCCTACAATTTCCTCATTGAGCTATTACTCAGCTTCCGCCACTGACATATTGGATTCTTCTGTCAACTCCTCTTGTGTTGGTTCAAGTCCAACTTCTTCCAGCTGCTCCTCTAGCTGGTATGCTCCTCCATCTGCTTCCAACTTGACCTGTTGGATGCGCATGCTTTGTACTATCACCCTTCTTTCTAGGGCTCTCAATTTTTCATACAGATCGGTAAAATCCATGCTGTATGCTTCCTCTTCTTCTGCAAGCTCCAATGTTGCATTCATATCCTATTTATCCTCTTGGATGAAAGTTTTGATCAATTCTATTGAATGATCTTCTCCTTCTGTTGGGGTAGACATCAGTCTCTGCTCTATTTCTTCCTCTTTGACAATTTATTTTGGTTGTCTTTCTTCTTCTGTTGCACTTTCATCATGTGCACTAGCCTCTACTTGGTTGTTTTCTAGGAATGTCTTGATCCCTCCAATAATCAGAATGCTACTCTGATCCTCCTCCTGGATGGTGAAAGTATTTAATTTCTCATCATATTCATTCACATGGTCTGCAAATCCACATGAATATTTACATATCATCACTCCTTGCTAACCTGAACTGACTTCTGAGCTCTTGAGACTTTCAGACAATCTCACCTCTTTCCCCCTACACCTAGCAATTTGGTACTTCTCTTATGCCCACCTGGCAGTCTATGAGATCAATCGATCCCCTCTCATTTCCCACCTGGCAATTTAAAATTTCAACATTGCTCCTCTGGCAATATATGAGACTATTTCCCACCTGGCAACTTGAAAGTCCATTTCTGCCCACCTGGCAGTTTACAAAATCTTTATCTAATCTCACCTCCTCCTCATCACTAAGGTGTCTCCCAATTTATGGTTCACAGATGGAAACCATTTCTTCCTCTGTGTCACTGAGGTTTTCAGCATGCCTCAGCCACCTCCTTACCATTTGTTGTTTTTTTCTGGCCAACAACTTTTGAACAGGCCATTTTACCTTCCTCTTCAGAGGACATTCATACCTCCAGCGTACCTTTGCCTCTTGTTGCATCCTCAATGCTACCTTCTCCATCCTTGCTCTTATCTCGTTGATCTCTAGATCCATCTTTGGATTGCATTTTTTCTTGAGGCCTTCTTTTCGACCATGCTCATGGCCTTTAGTAGCCATTTCCACCTTCTACCTGCCCTCCTGGAAAGTCTATGGATCACTCTACATCTGAGAGCATATCCATATTATCTCACATATCACCTGGTTGTTTAAATTTTTGTTGTTGCACACATGCAACAACCTTCTCACAGAGCATCAATACCTTGTTTTCCTTTCACATATTGTCTCTAGGAAAATTTGAACCTCTGATATCATCTAATGTTACCAGATTATCTCCTTTCACCTCCTTCTTGTTTGTTGTCTACAAATAAAATTCAGGTCTTCTCCTCTTTCTCTTTCGCCTGAAATATACAGATGAAAATTCATGCTCTGATACCACCTGGTATCTGACTATATCCTTTCTCTGCTCTCTACTACAGAAAAATCTGGGCTCTGATACAACCTGATGCAGCCCCCTTACCCTCATGGGGTTCTGTGACCTCCCGGTCTAGGATATTTTCACTCTTCTGAGTTGAATCGACCTTTCAGGTTCCCCTTTGAACCCAAAAAAATTATACACAGGCCCATTTTCTTATAAGGTGCAGGTCATGTGATATCCTCACCCTTTGTCTACGCGCTCTAGGGGCTCTTCACTTTGTGGGCACGGGCTCCTTTTCACTAGCCCCTTATTTTATATGTCCCTCTGGGCTATGTCCCTGTGGAATTACGCGATTGCGTGCTTGGGTAAGAGTGGTTTTTAACCAACCCATTTTTCGCCCCATAATACACCTCTAGCTACCATGTATCTCTTTATCAAAACCGTGGTAAACATTGTGGCCCGCTCAAGAAAAATTAAAACTTGAGCAAGTCCTGGCCCCGCAATCCTTCATGTATGTTGATCTCTTTCACCTCTGCGATGCTCCGTGATCAACGGTTGCGATTTATCCTCTTATTCCTACCTTCTTTCCTCCTTCCACGTGCAATCCCAGATCTCCATGATCTGTCGACACGTAGCTTCCTCCCAAATCAACATTTGTTGTTGATTCCAGGTTTTCGACCTTCGGGAGTTTCAAATATCAATATCATATTTCCTCCACATGACAATCTTCCAGAGTGGAAGATCTTTCGACACTTGTACCTTTAATTATACGGCTAGGATCTCCTCTGTGAATCAAGCCTTCGGGAATCTCAATTATCAAACCCTTACCTCTTATGACTGGATATCTTTTGAATTCAAGACCTGCTGACATGTGTCTCTCCAATCGATGAATGTGCTCCTGCTTCAAGACTTTGGCCTCCTCAACCAAATCAACAGTCCTTCAGCTCCCTCTTTGATCAACGATCGAGATCTTCTCCGGGACTTCGGACTTCTCCCCCTTAGCTTTTCTTCTGGAGTTTTGGATATGGTGTCGCATGTCCACCCTCACATCAATGGCTATCGTCACTTCGGATTTCCAGGCTTCGAAAATATCAAATGTCAAACCTTGCCTTCCTCCGTACGTCAAACTTATGGAGTTGTGAATCCATTGACGCATGTCCACTCTGGATCAATAGTTGTGATCCCTTCACATCTCCCCTGATATGATGACTATGAATTACTTCGGGACTTTACCCAAAGTTCACAAATTTATGCCACGTCTCCTCTAGATCGGACAACCCAAATTCACTTTGGGTCTTCGGGTTTCGGAAATTTCAACTGAAACTGAAACTCAAATGAAACTTACCTAAAGCCTACAATATCCCACCATGTGTCCCTCTAGATCTAACAGTCCAGAACTCTTTGGCTCTTTGGCGCTTTGGCTCTTCAACTCTTCAGGCCTTCGCTCTTGGGGTCTTCGACTCTTCGACTCTTCGAGATTTATCTCTTTGGGCCTTCGCTCTTCGGCTCTCCGACGCTTCGGCTCTTCGAGCTTTGGCAATCTCATTTCTCAATCGAAACTCTGCTACAATTTACCTGTAGCTTGTGATCTGTTGACAAGTGTCCCCTTGCAGATCGATGGCTCTCGGCTCTTCAGCTATTCGGGCTTCGGAAGTTTCAACTCCTCTTCCCTCGTTCCTCCCAGAGTACTTTCACCCAAAACTCCATCCTTCCACCACCTATCACCCTGGACAATGGACAGTTCCTACCCACTTAGGGACTTCGGGACTTTGACCAATCCACTCTCCTATGCACCCATAAGAGTTAATGTTCATGCACTTTACCTTAGATTGGATGGTTGTCGATCCTCTGCACTCAGATCCGATGGTTAGGATCCTTTCTTCTCCTCTGCACTCTCCTTGGTTCACTGGACTTAGATCTGATGGTCTAGGCTCCTTCCCACAACCGATCTGATGGTTGTTGTTGCTCCTCCTCTTGAGCTTTTGACTTCTTCCAACTTGGAAGATTTTGTCAATGTTCAAAGGTTTCAACCTTTTCACTTTCTCCTGTGAACCCGACTATTTGGATCTCTCTTGCGCTCTTGAATGCGTTATCATTTCTGAGATTTTCGATTTACTCAGTCTCTTAAGGATCTTGGCCCTTATAATTCCTTTCAAAGGGTTCTTGTGCCCTCCTGGAAACTCCTCGCTCAATGCACACCTTGCAGAGATTTTCTACGGAGCGTTTAACAACTCTGTGAGTATCCTCCTCTGATACTCTTCTCTTTGAACTCGACAAGAGTTCCTCAGTGCACACTTGCACCCGTTCGATGCCCACCTGGCAGATCTCTACAGAGTTCTCAGTAACTCTGATTCTCTCTGAACTCAACATAGAGTTCTTCCTGTGCACTCCTTGCACTTCTGTTGATGAAGGTTCAACGATATCTCGCATGAGCTTCTCTGAGGTTAAATCTCCTCTGTCAACACACTCCTTGCGGACAACATGCACTCCTCGCACTTGAAACTCAAACATGAGAAATAATTGAAACTCATGCAATACTTTACCATTTCATACATTCAGAACATGAATGACATATAAAAGCATAACAATGAACACAATACATAAACACATCATATGGAGGAAAAACTACTTTTC
Source organism: Picea engelmannii (assembly GCA_009831015.1). NCBI lineage: Eukaryota > Viridiplantae > Streptophyta > Pinopsida > Pinales > Pinaceae > Picea > Picea engelmannii. The sequence continues at coordinate 8,443 of WSFP011482151.1, read as the reverse complement.
TATTATCTATGTGTGTCTATACAGATGTTTACATAAAAACTAGACTGCAACAGAGTCCCAGTTCTCTCAAGTTCTCCTAACCTAACTCTATCTTGAGTTCTACTCGTAAGAACTTCTACTATGTCTCTCTCCTTTTACAAAAGAGGGCTCTACGAGATTATCCTCTTCACTGCCTTAGTGCCATCATTGTCTCAGTTAAGACAACATACTCCTACGACTTCATTACATAAATGATGATCTAGACTTGACTACGATCTAGACCTTCTTACACTCAACTATTTAAGGTGACCCTATCCACTACATGTACAAAGGTATGCCTTGGCTCTTACATACTTACAACGCAAATCCCATGGGATCATATTTCGAATTTAAAAATGGGAGGGTCAATGCCTCTCCCTTTCTCCATTGTGTGCCTATGTGTTGGCTTGTTGGCACATTTGTTGAGGTGGAGCGATGCTCCTGCATCACCATGTACCAAGTATGTACCAATCATGCATCAACTACTCAACAACTATGACTCATCAATATGTACTAACAGCATCCACTATACACCTCATGTATGTGCCAACTCATCAACTACTTGTCTCAACCATGTACCCAGCGTGTACCTCAACCAAAAGCCCTCATCAATTTCATCATCCAAAACTGATTTGTAACTCTGTAACAAACCTGGTGTATATGATCACATACCTGCAAACCTTCCTTAACTTTAACAACAAGAGACTAGCATTTTCATCAAACTTTACTTTAGTCTCACATGACTAATTTTGGATTAGTCAATAACCCTAAATTGAAATAATCATAACTAAGTACCTGTAATGAATAAATATATGAAAATAGTACACAATGTTTTTTAGTGTCTTTTATGCAATTCCTCCAGGTTTCATTACTTGGAACTTCTCAGAAAAGGAGTTATAGAAAAAATGAAATACCTTGTTGAATTCTGACTTATTCTAGAGAGAAAACATGTAGAGCATTCCCTGCACGGAATATTTGTTGTATGGATATGAAAATGGTACACAGAATACTAAAGATTGTACTCTAACCAATACATTTGGTCTTACTAAATTTGGATCTATTATGAAGAAGTTATGACGTTTTTACCTTAAACACATGTTTTAGACTAGTTTTAGGACTAGCCATAAACCATATTTTCCATGGAGTGTAACTCCAAAAATACAATGACCCACAAGCTGAAATTGTTATCACAACTACTTGGATAGTTTTCCTTAATGGACGCCAAATTTTGCGGTCTGAATCATTCTACAAAAAAAGTTACTGCGAAAATGGTGAGGTGATCTGTAAATAACATACCTTAGAAAGCATCATCAAAATAATTTATCCTCCCTTGAATTTCATCCTTCTTTACTTCACCTTCCCTCTGAAATTCACCTTAGATATCCGTTGGTTACCTCGGTTGCTTGTAGATATTCAATATGATCAAGTGTATTTGAATGAGAGATCCTTGCCTCTTATTTATACTTTCATGTAGCTTCCTTAAGGGGTTACCTTCTAATCATCTTAACCCACTTTCTTTATTTTATGGCTAACCCACTTCTAAACACTTGTCCACTTAACTTAACCACTTTCCACAATTAGTAAGTTCACCATTAACTTTATTATTTAAATAATTTTACCTTCCAATCATCTTAACGCACTTTCCTTATTTTAGGGCTAACCCACTTCTAACCACTTGTCCACTTAACTTAACCACTTTCCACAATTACTAAGTTCTCCATTAACTTTATTATTTAAATAATTTCATTTGCATCCACTTTGACTTATAGTACACTCATCACTTCACTTTATTATTTAAATAATTTCTTCTTTGCAACCACTTTGACCTTTTGGGGCTTCTAGATGACTCATGAGGGTTCTCCAACTTCACATGGCCATAACTCTCTAACCACGAGGAGTTATGTGACGTTCCACATACCACCGGAAATGGCATGACATGTATTATCCATCTATAACAGTATGTAATATTATAGATATAAAAATTATGCAGAACATAAATAAAATGCTAGAAATGGCAGATGAACAACATTATAACCAGAACAACACCACAATAATACCAAAATGATACCAGAATAACACCATAAAGAGAACTTTGATTACTGAGAGAAATGTTCACTTGCCTCTTCGAGGGGGAAACCTCCAGCAGAGTGGATCTCTATTACAATAATATCCAAGACAAAATTTATCATACCCTCGACTCTTATTTATGCTAAATATGTTTATCAAAAGAACCATCTAGAGGAAGATCCTTCTAGAAGCGGAAGCTTCTATTAGGTTTTCTTACATTCAAATTATTCTTCCTTATTGCTAGGCCTTATTAATATTTACCTTTATAACATTGAAATATATTATTCTACCTACATGAGGGGTTAGGTCCCCAACATGTCCTCCCCCTTAAAAACAACCTTGTCCTCAAGCCTTGAGATGTGGAAATTGTTGCAGAATGGTAGTTGGTTCCCAAGTGGCATCTGTTGGGGTTGTATCTTTCCACTAGACTAACACTTCCTTGATGGTTCTCTAACGCAAAAGAAGCTCACGTTGGTCCAAAAATTCTTGTGGTTGTAGCCAAATGGATCATTCTTCGTCCAACTCGGGAAGGTTGGTTTGAGTTTGGCACTTAGTTCCAATCACCTTCTTTAAGTAGGAAACATGAAAAACAAGATGTAGCTTAGAATGATTGGGAAAAGCTAACTGATAGGCCACCTATCCCACATGCTTGATAACAGTATAAGGACCATAAAATTTGGGCGCTAGTTTCTGACAATGGTCAGCCTTGACGATTTTTTTCTTGTAAGGCTGCAGTCGAAGAAACACCTGATCCCCTTCTGCAAATTGACGTTCAAAGCGACCTTGATCTTCTTGTTGCTTCATGCGATTCTGGGCCATGACCAAATTTTCTTTTAGGGTATCGAGAATAGACTCTTGAACTGTAAGCATTTGTTCAACCTCCTGTAAGCATTTGGTAAGCAGTTCTTGAACCATTTTCTCAATTTCATTTTTTTGGGAAAAAGGGTGACGATAGGGATGGATATTGGGAGGAAGGATTCCTAGGACAAGGGGAATGGAATGATTATGAACACCACGGGAAGGAGGGAGTCCCTGGGGAGTGGAAAAAACCACTTGATGTTTAGAGATGATGGATTGGAGGTCCTACGGCATAGAGGGTGTCTCAGTTGTTTGTATGGCATGGAGTTGGGAAATAACTCCAGAATGACCTTTTTTTAGAAGCTTTTCCATGCAATGGGAACTAATGATCTCACAGGAACCGGTGATGATGCCTTGGAACTTATATTGCTGGCCCTCCTGGTCGAATTGCATGGTTAATTCCTTAAAATCCATGAGAATGGGACCCAAATTCCTTAGCCAGTCTGTACCCAACAAAATGTCACAACCGTCCATGTCGATGGAAAACATATGAGATTTCAGGTGGTAGTCACCAATTTGGAGATGCACATTTTCAAAACACCCTCCACATTTCATCGACCCACCATTGGAAATCATGATTTGCAAATTATTGACTGAAAGGATATAGAAATTAGTTTCTTGGGCAATGCGGTGATGAATAAAATTATCGATGCTTCCACTATCAACAAGAATGATGACCTTTATATGCTTGATAAAACCAATTAGCTTGAGGGTTTGGGGAGCAAAGAAGTCAGTGAGAGCATTTAGGGAAATGACCGGTTCTACCTCGGGAGGGTCTAAGGGAAGGGTTATGTCCGTGGGTTCAGGTGACACAGACACAAGGGGAGATTCAACATCCTCTTCTGAAACATCCTCCGAGATGGCCATAAAAAGCTTTTGTTCCTTGCACTTGTGTCCCAGAAAATATTTTTCATCACAATTATAACAAAGGCCTTTGAGTTGGCGTTCATCCATTTCGTCCCTAGTCAATTTTTGGATCTTTAGTGGAGTAGAAGGAGGAGTGGGTTTTACTGGTTTAGTGCGAGGAATAAAGGAGGGTTTTCAGTTTTGAGAACAGACAACCTGTTGTGATTCCTTAGCTCTTTTAGTATCCTCCACCCAACTCTGAGGCCAAGCCATGAGGACATGGGCATGAATCTCATCATTGAGGCCATTGATAAAACATCCTCTAAAAAAAAGCATCAGACATGCCCTCTTTATGAAAATCCAGTCGCTCAAAAGCAGCTATAAAGTCTTCCACTGTGCCAGATTGTTTCAACTTTTTCAAACGGCCTAAATGGTTGGTGCCAGTGTCAAAGCGTTCATAAAGCTCTACCACAAAGTGTGTCCAAGCAACATACCCTTGACGAGCAGTTTTTCTCCATTGCCACCATTGCCAACGTTCTTGATCTAGATGGAGAACACCATATTGGAGTTTGGAAAACTCATATGTAATGTCATACAAAGAGAAATAATGTTCCATTTGAGTTACCCAACCAGTGGGATCTGAGCCATCAAATTTGGTCACATCCACACGTGGAAGGCGTAGGTCATGTTGAAAGTGATGGGGCTAGAAATTGTGGGAATGAGTGGAAGTTTCAACTTCGGTATGCAAAGGTGGGTCAGATAAAGGGGGATTTGTAAGGATATGCAGCTTGGTGCAGATCATCGTAGTGACAGATTCAATTTGGGTAGTAATTTCTTGTTTGAGGTCTTCTTTGAGTTCCTCGATTGAGGTGGCGATGGAGGAATGCATGTTTTTATTGATGGTGGTAATATTGGCACTGATTTGTCTCACTTCGTGTTGGGTCTCTGTGAAATTAGATTGCAAGGTATTGAAGCGAGCTTCCAAGTTTTGTCTACGGGTATGGGCCATGATGACGAGGGAACCAAAAAGGGGCAGGTGGGGTCAAAAAAATTGTTGAAAAATGATAAATATGACTGTGATAAGGGTGAAGAGATAAATCCAATGGAATAGGTCTCAGATAACGTACAGTGATGAAATGCCCAAATGTTTAATCAGAAAGAAATGTGTAGTGATTTGGCAACTCGAATGCAGGAGACATAGTTGCGTGGCAATATATCTTGTCTGGTTTTTTTTTTGTTTCCATCCCCAAAGGTTAGGTATTCAAGGGTTCTAGAGACAAGGGTTTTCCCTATGCTATAGCTCTTTGATATACATGTGGTGTCCAACAGTAGTACTCAACCCAATATCTCAGGGCACCAACTAAGGAGGCTAGACCATGCCCTTAGTCATTCTACCTGACTACCCAGGTACTAGAGAGTATCTTACCGAGTGTTTTTCTCAGTGGCACTATAGCAGTCAGGCGACCGATTGGTTTATCTAAAGAGGGATCCAGGAAATCTAGGTTGATCTGTATACACGTGATGTCTGATGTGCTACCACTCGAACAGGTACCAACAGGGGTTACAAGGGTGGCCAACAGATGTGAGATTAAGTAACACTTGTATTTCCTATGTGTATGAATCCCCGACCGTGGGTTTATGCGCATAACGACAAATATTTGTAGCTTAAAGACGTTGGAATATGTCTCTACCCTAAAAAAAAATTAACCCACAATTTTTTGCCGAGGAAAGTGCTCTGATACCACTTGTAATATTCTAGGTATAAAAAGTATGCAGAACAGAAATAAAATGCTAGAAATGGTAGATGAACAACATTATAACCAGAACAACACCACAATAATACCAAAATGATACCAGAATAACACCAGAAAGAGCACTTTGATTACTGAGAGCAATGTTCACTTGCCTCTTCGAGGGGGAAACCTCCAGCAAAGTAGATATCTATTACAATAATATCCAAGACAAAATTTCTCATACCCTTGACTCCTATTTATACTAAATATGTCTATAAAAATAACCATCTAGATGAAGATCCTTCTAGAAGTGGAAGCTTCTATTAGGTCTTCTTACATTCGACTTATTCTTCCTTATTTCTAGGCCTTATTAATATTGACCTTTATTACATCATAATATATTATTCTACCTACGTAAGGGGTTAGGTCCCTAACACAATCTTGCCTACAAATATATCAAAAATCATACCATTATCCATCAAACAAACTTGGGTCCATTAATCAAACCTTTGTGTTACCAGAATTTTCTACCGGAATTTCTTCAAGGGTTGACATCAATGACAACCAACCCAATTAATCAACATCCCCATTCACCCATGTGAATGAAATATAGAAATTTTATCTTAAGTTTGGGATAGGATCCTTTGATGGAAAATGGGTGTAAGAGGCTAACCTATCGGGATACTGAACAGGTCTTCTTGCAGCAGGTACCGGCCTATGGTATGACTAGGAAAATCCATCAGGGTATTGAACAGGCTCATGGGCAATGGAGCATTTTTCTTGGGGAGGATATTTCTTAGATGTCAAAATTATTCCATCGGAGTACTGAAGAGGCTTTCTAGAAATGGGTTCTGATTTTGATATGCCTAATCTATATTTGTCTGTATGAACGATATACTTGTGCAAATAATTAAGGAGAAGCATGCATGGTTGAACTAAAGGTTAAATAAAATCCATCTATTTTCCATTTGAGAATAACCCTAAGTTGACCTTAAGACCCTATCATCCAATTTATACTATATCTAAAATGTATTATCTTAAGAGTGGGACCATGATCTTAGAAGCCTAATATACTCAACTATGAAATTTATCTTCATTACTTGAATGACTATAAATATTTTCAGAGTGAAAAAGGTTGATTGGTTTCCTATGGGGTTGTCATTTGTTGAGACTGCTAATACTCTTTTATTTTCCTTCCTAAAGGAGAAGAACAAAATCCCTACTCTAATTTATTTACGGCTCTCTGAACATAAGTGATGCTAATATTTTGATGAATTTTGTTTAATCAAGGAAAAAGAAATATTTTTTATAGAACGAAAAGTTGATTATACATTTTTTTGTGGGTTATGCTTGAATTATCTTGGTCAATCATAAAGGGGGAATATTCATAAGTGATCTTCGAAAAAATTTCAAATCTAAATTGTCAAAATGTGACATTAGATATACTTCATGTTATGATCAGTTTATTATACGATCCTATGATTTTTTCTCTGTGTGGACAGGCTTATCACTCATGGAATTTGTGCCCACAATTCACTAACAGCTCTTAGATTTTTGTTCTTAGCAACTCTTAGATTGGTATCAACAAAACCTGGAAGCAATTTGTTTTCTTGTAGCCGCATGCCACTCAGTATTAAGTAGTTTGCATGAGGACATGCAAACTATTGGTTTTGGGGGAGATCTTCATATCCCTTCCAGATCTTCAGATTCTTGGCAATATCTCCAACATCTTTAGTTCATCTCAACCAGTTTTTTTCATGATCCACTAGATCAGCTTCTGTTCTCTCTAGCTCTCATCATCTTTTGTGCAAATCTCAGCAACTTCATTCTCTTCAGTGGATCTCAACCGTGCTCCGCCTCATCTTCAGATTTCAACGATCCAAAACATGGTTCCACGGATCTTTCATCATGTTCTACATAGTTTCCACTTCAATGTACATTAGGTAATGTTGGTGTATAAATATGTTCAATGTATATCTTACACTCATTTAAATGTCAATCCGGTATTCATAATCACAAGAGTCGTTACACTATATGTGCCGAGAACAGGTAACCTACCTAAGTCTATTCCATATAGGAAATAATTAATAACATAAAAACTCTGTTTCTAAGATTTCTAAATACTTCAAATATATTTGAACTTAGAAGAGAAAACTGATAATGAAACTTAAACAAATAGCCAATCAAAGAGATGTTGTCCTAAAGAAACAAGTCTGTTCATTTCAGGCTCATGAATTGAAGGGATGAACTTTAAGAAGCATGTCTCCTATAGCAATCAAAACAGTAAATAACGAACAATTCCAATCACTCTCAAAATCAAAACCAACTCCATCTTCATGTAATATAATCAAACCAGCACAAGGAGTATTTAGTATAACTGAAAGACTTTATTACAGAGCATGAAGATGAGATATAAAGTCTTCTGGTTCCTTGATATACTAAACCTACTACAATCATAAACTCAAGACCTCAGTTCCACACTTAAAATAATTAAATGGCCATCTTCAACATCTGAGAATGAAATATCTATTCGATCTAACACCTTCTTATTCACACCAATCCAAAAACGATTAACTCAATGATGAACTCCGAAAATAAATTAAAGATCAATCACACACATACTACTGTAAAATATCCACACAAACACACAGAACGTATACAAGGAGGTTTACCTTAGTTGGGGTGGTGGGCCCTTGTCGAACCAACAAGGAACATGTTAAGAAAGTAATAGAGTAAAGCTTTTCACTCACATTCAAGAATTGACATAAAATATCTTCTGCATTAATTCAACTGGTAAATTGGATCAACGGTCTTTTACTTCATACATAAAAACGATAGGTATCGTCTGGTTCTGATAGTATACTTCGTTACATTCCCTATTATCACTAACTATCCTCTATACAACATTCCTTATATAAGGT